>PVJS01021730.1:0-31239 GCA_004027185.1 Glis glis
GCTATCACAAAGATTCGCGTCACTCCTTCCTCCTAGGGTAACTTGGGACCTTCCGTGTGTGTGTGTGTGTGTGTGTGTGTGTTTTACTGGGGATAGAACTCAGGGGTGCTCTACCACTGAGCTACACCCCCAGCCCTACTTTATTTTCTTTGGAAACAGGGTCTTGCTGAGTTACCACAGTGGCTTCAAACAAACAAGCAACAACAACAAAACACACACAAAACAACAAAGAGACATGTTACACATTAAAAAAAATGTTTATTGCATTAACATAAATGACAAGGGTACCTGACACCAAAGAATTTTTGCTTCAGAATGTGACCAGGATCAGATTAGCCTGTGATTGCCGCCCCTTTGGGCTGTGGACACCCAAGCTGTCAGGTGATGGCGCTAGAAGTTGCAGGGGCCAGCAGGACAGCGAGGAAGGTGCCAGATCTATAAATACACCCCATCTGTGAGCCTGACAGCTTGATTGCTCATTTACACTTAGGAATGACAATGCTGGAAGGAGGGCTGCCTGGATGCTCACTTGATCTTAATGTGAAAGATGGGATGATTAGGTACTAGGATGGCTGTCTCTCTCGCTCTCTCTTTCTTTTTAAATCAAACATTATAATTCATATAATTTTCAAAAATCTAAAATTATAATTCATTTTCATCGCCTTGGTCCCACCTCTTGGAAAGATCCCAAAATAAGCAGGGGTTCTCCCTGTTGTTTTCCAGTATAAGGAATGTATGCTTTTTTTTCTTTTTTGGGTGGTACTGGGGATGGAACCCAGGGGCATTCTACCTCTGAGCTATACCCCCAGACCTATTTTATTCTTTTATTTGGAAACAGGGTCTGACTAAGTTGCAGATGGCCTCACTAAGTTGCTGAGGCTGGCTTTGAACCTGTGATCCTCCTGTCTCAGCCTCCCAAGTACTGGGATTACAAGCATGTGCTGCCACGCCTGGCTTGAATGTATGCTTATAATGTAGTGCAGACTTGTCCTTAGATTTGCTCTTCACTGAAGGTAGGTGCTCCATGTTGCACGAATGCGTACCTGTTTGGTTGAAATTCCTTTTAGAGCCTTTCTTTGTTAGGACCCCTGCACTGCTGTACAGGGAAAAACCTTGTTAAGTGTTGTGCATATACTGGGTTTAAGGTTGTTTGTGCTTGGCATGTGCACGCACGTAGTGCATGTTGTCATGTGGGCTCTTAATGTGAACAGGCCAGGCCAGCTGAGACCCATGGAATGGCTTGGGCCTGGGGAGGAGGCACTGAGGATGGGAACCAAGCAGGAGATTATCTTGACAAGAGAAGCCAGCTGGTAAATGCTGAGGCTGGCAGGAGAACATGAGCCAAAACACAGGAAGTGTATCTTTGTAGCCAGGCATGGTGTTGCACACCTGTAATCCCAGTACTTGAGAGGCTAAGACAGGTGGATCTCGGGTTCAAGGACAGCCTCAGCAACGTAGGGAGACTTTCAGCAACCTAGCAAGACCCTGTTTCAAAACAAAAAAGTAAAATGGGCTGAGGGTGTAGCTCAGAGGTAGAAAGCCCCTGGGTTCAATCTCCAGTACCAAACAAACAAAAGTCTATCCTTGTGACCAAAACACAAAAGCTTGAGCTTTCTCTGAAACTGCTAGTTGGAGTTTCCTTGTGTTCTAGAGAGATTGGAGGTCTCATCTTCCATTCCTTGTTTTTCAAATCGGATCTCTACACATCCTATCACCAGATTCAGTTAACACCGGCATAGGACTGATCCTTGGGATGTGTGCAGTGGGAACATGTTTAAAGTTCCTTATCATTCATAACTCAGAAATAAAATACAGGATGTCATCATAAAGCCATACAAATAAGAAAAACGGAAATGTAAGACCATAGGTTTCTAGACTGCCAGTTCCAGGTTGTTTTCTTCTAAGCTGTGCTCACCATCCCCCACTGCCAGCTCCCACAACACAGGGGCTGTTTCTCCTTCATCTTCATGTCCTCGGGGCATACCAAGCGACTTAATACTAATTAATTAGCTGTTGCCTTGTATGAAGTGAAAAACTCAAGGATTACATGTGATCTTGACATCAGCAGGCTTTTAAACACTTTTTGAGACTCCCATCCTCACTCCCAGCAGATCCCAGCTTATTTCTCTCATTCTAATTGTGATCTTCATCTACATGGTTCTTCATTATTCTTTGCTGGAGGCTGTAAAAGAAATGAAAGGTGTACAATCCCAGGTTGACCCTGAGGGGCACTTTGTTGTGTGGGCAAAGCTGTTCAGATGGCCTCGTCTCTAGTCAGGACCCTTGGAGACTCCCCTTAGAGGCAGGGATTTGGTTTTAAGCCACCAGGAGTGTGGGCATGTGCGTCACAGTCGATGCTGTTTTGGTGTGAGGTTTAGGAAGAATAAATGTGAAACAAGGTTAAGTACACTCAACGGAGTGTGTTGCTTTTTCTTTAATCCCTATCAGATTGACCCTATCCTGGGTTAATCCGGTGAACCAGAGGATAGCCACACCAGCCTCCCTGATAACAGCAGCCTCTAATCTGAGGGATGCCACACGGCTTTCCCAGCAAGCTGCTGGGGTTTTGGCAGATGCATTGGCTATTTTTTCCCATTTAGGATTTTGCTCTTAATAGGAATCCTGGAGGCCCTTAGAGGTTTGTGATACGGACTTCAGGCCAGAGCTTAGCCTCCCAGATGGTAATTAATGTTTACACAACATGACAAGCACAAAATGGGATCTCTTTGAGCCCTGCCAAGCACCCATCATTCCCCTGATCTTCCACTCTTGCAGTGTTTGAAAATTAATTTGCCTTGAACAAACAGTGGGTTTTCCTCAATTTATTTGTACAGTTTCAGTGACCGAGAAGAAGAGCTGCAAGACTGAATGTCATCCTTCCATTCGTTCTAGTAATTGAATCTGCTAATGGAACAAACTGGTCTCTGTTTAATGATTTGAAGAGAAGAGGGAGAGGAGGAAGAAAATAAAGAGACGTGTGTGTTCCAGAAGGTGGACATTTCCCTGTAAAACATCATTGCATTATGGAGTTTGAGAGATGGAAGGATCTAGAAGTTGGCGGGAGTAGTTATTACTTAGTAAAAGAATTGCTAAATTCAGTAGTGCAGTTTGTGTAAGTATATACAAAATATGCAGCCTTTGTTTAAGCAGAGATTTTTGTTTGTGGCAACAGAGGAGATGAGTGAAGAGGTTTAAGCATTGGGGTAGCTTGGATAACTGCATGTTGGTTCACAGAAACTTGATGAGTCCATATGTGTCTGAGTTCCTCCGTGCTGTGCAGTTCAGTCCTTTAATAAGGTTCCCGCTATTCTTTCATTTAAAGTCTGGATTTTTTTTTTAATTTGGCCACAATCTTCAGTCCTTTTGTGTGGTGAGGCCGTGGTGGCTCTGTCATTTGGACAAACAAGTTGAGAAGTTAATTAGAAGATGGAGTGATATAAAAATAGGACATGTCATTTCTTGGTGATATGGAGTAGACATTCAGAAAGATAAAGTTGGGTGGGTGAGTGGGTGGGTGGGTGGATGGATGGGTGGATGGATGGATGGATGGGTGGATGGATGGATGGATACATTGCCTGATAGCTAATGCCCCACATGGTTTTCTTAGTGTCTTTGAGGCTTTTTCAGATTTCCTACTTTAATGACCTAGCAGTGAATCATCCCTATTAGACACTTGTAATTGAGTATAAAGACATGTAAAGAACAGAAGCTGTGCACTGGGAGACTTCTCTTGCATCTCCCCTTCTTCCTCCTCCCTCATCATCAATATTCACTGTTTCCTTCCTGTTCAAACACACCCAGTAAGAACCAGTAAGAGATGTCGAGGAATAGAAGGGAGTCTAATGCACACCATATTCTGTACTCATTTCTGAGAGACAAATATTTATCTGGCCTCCTGATAAAGTTTTTATTTTTATTTATTTTAATCCAATTGGTAAGACAATTTTAAAAACAATCACTTTTCTTTCTTTCCTTCCTTCCTTCCTTCCTTCCTTCCTTCCTTCCTTCCTTCCTTCCTTCCTTTCTTTCTTTCTTTTTCTTTCTTTCTTTCTTTCTTTCTTTCTTTCTTTTTGGTACTGGGAATCCAACCCAGGGGTGCTCTACCACTAAACTATACCTCAAACCCTTTTTGAGTCAGGGTCTAAGTTGCACAGGCTGGCCTCAAACTTGAAATCCTCCTGTTTCAGCCTCCCAAGTACTGGGATTACAGGCACATACCACTGCACCCAGCAACACAGGCAGTTCTTTTGATGGTGGAGGTGTATTATTCACAAAGGTGTTCATTTTAGAATACAACATCTCTTTTTCTTTCACAGCAATAGTACATGGTCATTATAGAACATTTGGGAAGTTAAATTGCAAATATATAAATTAAAGTCAATGCTTATTTCTGGATGATGGGATTATGATTAATGTTTTGATGTGTGTTTTTCTATTCTGTGTCTACATGCCTTCGTTTACGCAGATAATTTCAGTGTCGAGACCATACTGATAATAGTGTGCTTTATTTTACTTAAGAGTAATTTTGTCTGAGATATTTTTCACGGCATTAAATCTTTCCCAGCAATAGTTTTGGGAACACTGAACATTTACTATGTGCTGTGCATTATGGAAAGCACTTTAAATGACTTAGTTCATTTCCACACCACCCTTTGAGGTAGTTACTGCATCTGTGTGGTAAGCTATTGTACTTGAAGAAGTGTTGTAATTCATCATGGGGATGTAAGACATCAAATCTCAGCCTTACCAGACCCAGTGCCCATATTTATATAATAAGTATTTTATAATGCACTCATTTTTACTTTCTGCAATTAAATATGTAGTGAATATGCCTGTCTATACCCATAATTTTAAAATGTGTATGAATCCCTAGTGAAATGTAAAGGAGAAATAAGTGGAAAGTCATTTATAATAACATAACATGCTTTTAAGTACATAAGTGCTTGTTTATAGAGGAAGACAGTAAGATGGTTAGATAGATGCTTGGATCCGTATATAGAAAGGTATATAAATATGGCTGCTACAAATGCAGACTCATACAGACACCTGGTCATTCAGTTACCAGGAGCAGCCTTACCATTGTTGTCATGGTTTTCCCAAATAGTGAACAATTCTTGGTTAAGTCTCAGATATAGCAAAGTACAATAGTTTCATTCCTGGGAAATTCAGTGTGTGTTAAAAGCATGCAAAAAACCGCTGTTTACTTTATACTACCATATCATATTACTGTATATTACTTTCTCCATTTTCAACAAAAGGTAGTATATGCTATGCATTGTACTTACAGTATTTTTTATAGCTGTGCTATTTTCCATAGTGTGAATGTACCAAATTGAAACCATTCCCCTAGTGATCTCATTGGATTGCTTCCAAACTTCCAATTCTCAAACCATGGTATTGTTTCATTGTATCTATACACTAGATCCTTACTTACCAGGTCAAGGGAACCCTATTTGTTCTTTTGCTAAGTGTTGCCAAGTTGCCCTCCAGAGATTGTAGGGTTTACTGGTAAAGTACAAAATAGGCTTCATTTTACCTGGTATAGTGGCATACACCTATAATCCCAGCAGTTTGGGAGGCTGAGGCAGGAGGATCATTAGTTGAAGGCCTGCCTGGGCAACTGAACAAAATCCTGTTTCATTTTTTTTTTTTTCAGTACTGGGGATTGAACACAGGGACATTCTACCTCCAAGCTACACCCCCAGCCCTACTTTTTATTCTTTATTTTGAAACAGGGTCTCACTTAAGTTGTGGAGGGCCTCACTAAGTAGCTAAGGGCGGCCGTGAACCTGCGATCCTCCTGTCTCGGCCTCTCAAGTACTGGGATTACAAGCGTGTACCACCACGCCTGGCTCAAAATTTTTAAAAGGGGTTAGAGGTGCTATAATGGTAGAGCTCTTGCCTAGCAAGTAGGAGACTCTGGGTTCAACCCCCAGCACCAAAAAAAAGGAGGATTCCATTTCCCCAGGGAATTTGTATCAAATCTGTATCAAAATCAGTTTTTGTTTTTTTTTTTTTTGTAGTACTGGGGATTGAACCCAGGAACATTCTACCTCTGAGCTATACTCCCTGCCCTTTTTATTTTTTACTTTGAAACACGGTCTCTAGCTAGGTTGCTAAGTTGCTAAGGTTGGTCTTGAACCCAGGATCCTCCTGTCTCAGCCTCCCAAGTACTGGAATTACAGGCATGTGCCACCACACCCAGCTTCCCTTAGATTTTTAAAAAATGTATTGAGTCAAGTTTATTAATTTATATTTTATATGTAGTAAAGTCTTCATTTTTATTGTACAGTATGCAGTATAATTTTCATTTGCATTTTTTATTATAAGCTATATGTTTTTAATAGTCACAAGAAGAGAGATTTCTTAAACTCTGAAATGTAATGAATACCACATTTAAGTAAGACTCATCAATTTACACATTCTTATTTCTTTCAACCTCAGCAAATTTCATCCTTTGGCAAGTTCAGAGCACACAGTGCAATACAGAATGACTTTTTAAAATGTGTTCCTGCCAATTTTGGAGAAGCACAGTAAGACAGATTGTCAAGATGGAAAAGCTTCACTGGGAAGGTTCATTTATTGAATAATTGAAAGGACGAGGAAATGCATTACCAATTACCCACAAAAACCCACGATGCAGCTGGGCATAGTGGCGCACACCTGTAATCTCAGTACTCAGGAGGCTGAGACAGGAGGATCACAAGTTCAAGGACAGCCTCAGCAACTGAGTGAGACCCTGTTTCAAAACAAAAAATAAAAAAATAGGGCTGGGGGTATAGCTCAGAGGTAGAATGCCCCTGGGTTCAATCCCCAATTAAACACACACACACACACACACACACACACACACACACACACAGGCAAATGGGAGTCATAGAACTGCTGCAGCCCCCTGCACTCTTACCAGCCCTCACACCTGTCACTGCCTTTCTCAGCAGTTGCAGTATCAGAGTATTGATGGATTGGTGGTGGCCTTCAGGGTTAGCTAAAGTTCGGTGTCCCGGTAATTCTTTGTAGCTTTTCTAACCCTTTCCTCTGTCTGGTGTACTTAAGTATTCTACCGAAATCCTGGATTTTCCATTACCTGCTTTGTTTTAGGACTTTCGCTTCGTGGGGGCAGCACAGTGTAGATTGGATCAAAGGCAGAGTTAAGACTAAAGCTCAAGACTTCAGGTCTATCCAGCAGCCAGACGACCTCCAGCAAGCCAGTGCGTTCACTTCCCTGGGCTTCTTCCCTCTCTAGTGGGGGAGGGTTAGATACAGTCCACGCTGCTCAGAGTATGCCCTAGGATCCTGAGGATCCGCAGCATCACCTGGGAGATCCCCTGAAAGGCAGAATCTGGGGCCCCACCTGAGAGCTCTTGACTTGCAATCTGCATTTTAATGAGATCTTCTGACGATTTGCACACTCAAGTTTAAGAAGTGCTGGGATGGTCTCCTGGATTTGGTCTTGTTTCAAAATTCTGTGACTCTAGGTTCCTTCAGTCCTTAATCACAGTTGGTTCAGTATAGATTCGCGGGGTTCACTGGAAAGGTTCAGAACCTCCCCTCGTTGCTTGTCAGTGATGACAGTGACAGCCCCAGTCTTGGCGCCACGCCTCGTACTCTAGGTGTGCTTAGGCTGGGAGTGATGTGGGGCAGCATGGGAGAGGGGAAAGCCAACTCCGTTGGCCCTTGCAGAGCCTTGGGAAGCGAGCCCATGCCTGCAGAAGAGGCACCTCCTGCACACTTGGCAGTGTTGTCCAAATCTAGAGGCTCACTAAAGAACAGGAGATGGAGCCAGGCATGGTGGCGCATGCCTTGGAAAAAGAAGACTTTTATTTGAGAAATTGTATTTCAACATTAATTTTGGGAGGGAATTTGAATATAAACTTACCAAGATAGAAAATACTGACTGATTCTTTACCATCCTAGTCTGGAGAGAACAGAGCAGCACAAAAGGATAAGAATGTGTTCCTGAGCCCAGCATGGTGGTGCACGCTTGTAATCCCAGTACTTGGGAGGCGGAGACAGGATTATAGGTTCGCAGCCAGCCTCAGCTACTTAGTGAGGTCCTCCGCAATTTAGTGAGACCTTGTTTCAAAATAAAGAATAAAAAATAGGGCCGGGGGTGTAGCCCGGAGGTAGAACTCCCCTGGGTTCAATCCTCGGTACCGCCCAAAAAAAAAGAATGTGTTCCTGCCATTGCATCAAGCAGAATCATCCTAAATTGGCTGTCAGTGTGGGAAGAGCCCCTGCTTAGGTGCACAGACCTTCTCATTGCGTGAAATCCCTCCTTTAGTTTGTGCTGTTAGAATTTTTGCAGTGTTGAAATCCCAGGCCAGACTAACATGCCTGCACTGTATGAAGCATGCTATATTCAGGTATAATGGCTTGCTATGGAAATTTCTGAGAAAGAAAAATACAGAAAACTTGTGAAAGATGACTAAAAAAGCATTGAGAGAGTCACAGAGCCAGATCCCCCAGCTGTGGCTTCTACAGACAGAGGGTCTCCGGGGCAACCTAGGGGCGCCCTGCGGGCAGGCAGGCAGGCAGGCAGGCGCTCCTCGCCACATTAGGAGCTTGTTCCCTTTCAGCATTGCAGTTAGAAAGTAAGGATTTGGGAACCAGTAAAACCAGTAAAATTTTAGCTTTTATCATAAGCAAAAACCTTCCTAGAAAGGTTCTTAAAGCAGAACGGACAGAAATATGTGTGAGCAAGACACCGCAAGTCCAGGGTCACGTGTCACCAGGACCTCATGGGATTCTGTGCCCTTTTGTACCTGAAACACACAAAGGAGGCCGCGTCCCGTCCATCGCATTGCCTTCACCGTTCCAGGCGGCTCTCTGAGTCTTGAAGTTAGCCAAGCTCAAGGTAGCCACAAATGTGCTTTGCTTAGAAACCCAGGGTTTGCTTCTGCCTTTGTGCATGTTGCTGGTTTGAACTGTTTTACCAAAAGAACATTGAAAATAATGGATGGCTTTGATGCAAATTCCAGGGAAGAAAAATGACAAGTATATACACGAGAATACATAAACAGAAATAAATAGAACCAGTATGAGCACCACATACTTTTCACACTTCACACAAGGAGGTCGGGAGAGAGAGGTCACTCTCAGAGTAGTTCATTCGGGAATGCTTGATAGACGCCCTCATTACAGAGAATATTGTAAGCTGTACTCTTCCTGTTTCAAAATTGTGTAGTAATAAAAGGATATATCTTTTTTAGCACCGAAATGGAAGAAAGCCCACCTCCCACCCCTGCTCCATGTGCATAAAAGAGCTTATTCCTACATGGGGCTAGTCTTTTATATTTAATGCCATATTGGTCTTTAATTATTCTCTTTGAAAAATTTATGGAATTTGGCTTATGGGACAATCAAATATGCCATTATGCTAGATGTGACACTTAGATCTTTTGACCTTTGGAGAGAAACATATCTTTTAAATTCATACAGGAGTATCTGTTTTCTATTTTTTCCCCCACGATTGAAGAATTTTACTTAAATTCTACCTCCAGTCTTAGCCTCAGCCTCCAGCCTCCACAGCCCTTGGCTCAGTTGGGTAGGGACCCCGCATGGTCCAAGGGGAATTCCCGAGAAGGCCCAGCACCCCGAGAAGGCCCAGCACGTCTGCACCTTTGATCTCACATGTTGCTGGGATGGCTGGTGAACATCGGGAGGCCTGACTTCTGGTTGGAAATTTAGCACTTGCTAAACAAAACATTGTTTCTCTAACCACCAAGTGTCTCTTCAGTCAAAATGCAAAGGGCAGAGGGAAGAAAGGCCAAGAAAAAAAACACATCTGTTTGTTGTTAAATCACATTTGCTATTGAAAACACTTCTCTTTTGTGTATTCAAAAACTATATTTGTTTTAAAAGGGAAAAATCAACTTGTCAACTATTATTTCTTAATTGTACTCCATAAAAGACTTGGTAAACATTACAGAAGACATTGGTTTTTCCAGATACATGGTGGCCTAGGCTGCCCTTTTAAATGCAGCCTTCTCTGGCCAGGTCCCCATTCTCTTCCAGCCAGGGACAAAGGCTGCTCCTCTATGGCTCCACACCTACCATTGTTGGGGTCACAGTGTGGGCAATCCCTGCACATGGTGAAGACAGGGCAGGAAGCCGGGACCTGTGTGCTGTAGTGTTGGAGTGTGCTTGCAACCCTTACTCTACATTCACACTGTTCATCTTTGCTCTCTCCATACAGATCCAGAGTTAGGTGTTGGCACGCTGCCCGAACATGACAGCCAGGATGCGGGGCCGATTGTCCCCAAGATATCGGGTCTAGAAAGAAGCCAGGAGAAGAGTCAGGACTGTTGCAAAGAACCAATCTTTGAGCCTGTGGTGCTTAAAGACCCCTGCCCTCAGGTCCCACAGCCGCTACCCCAGCCCCCAGTGGAGCCCCAGCTCCGAGCCCCTTCTCCGGACCCTGACTTGGTGCACCGCCCAGAGGCCCCGCCCCAGCCCCCTCCTCCGACTACACAGCCACCACAGGGCCCCCCAGAGGCCCAGCTGCAGCCCGCTCCGCAGCCTCAGGTGCAGCGGCCACCCAGGCCACAGTCCCCCACCCAGCTGCTGCACCAGAGCCTCCCGCCTGTGCAGGCCCACCCTGCGTCCCAGAGCCTCTCCCAGCCACTGTCGGCCTACAACAGCAGCAGCCTGAGCCTCAACAGCCTAAGGTGAGCCCATGCCTTTCCCCTGCCGGACCCTGGCCATCTCTGTTGTGACAGTCGGGGGTGGTGGGTAAGGGTTCCTCAGAGACTGGAGTCGCCTTGTTGAAATTTGTCCTTTTCTCTGAGGCTAGAAGACAGGAAGGAACTATTGGGTGAGCCTTCAGTTTCTTGGGAAACAATAGGTTGGGTAGGGTATTGAGGACATTGTAAAGGAGTGAAGTATCTGCGGGACTTCTGGAGGGTGAAAACAGGAAGGTGAATACTTGGGAGGCAGTTGGCTAGGCGCGAGGACGCATGCCTGTAGTCCCAGCTGCCCTGGCGGCTGAGGCAGGTGGGTCTCTGTCCCAGGGGTTACAGTTCTAACGCTGCACTCTCCTGAGGCTTGGTGTCTTTGTTATGCTTTTCCTTTTGGAAACGTGGTGACTTTGGTGGTTCAGGGACTTGCTTTTCCCTGTCTGGGACAGCCTTAGGGAGGTAGGTTCCTTCCCCCAGGGGCCAGGCCTCTTCTGACTCCTGGGCCATTCTTGTGGCCTCTAGACCAAAACTGTGGTAAGAGAATCAAGTACCTGGCTCCACCCCTTACTGGCGTCTCTTTGTTTATAGATGGCTGGGGTAAACTCTGATCATCATTTTTTCCCATTTTGTTAACTCTGCTACTTTATAGACCGTGGCTACTGGGGGATGAAGAGGCTGGGCACTTTCTGGGGGTGGAGATGAGGTTCGAGCCACAGAAGTAAGCCAGGCTCTGAGTTTCAGGCAGAATCAGCTGTCTGACACAGTTGTGGAACAGTGGTTTCTGTTGGGCAGTGTGTAGCAGTGGGGCGAGAGTGTGCTGGGGTGGGGGTTTGTGCACTGGGGAGGATCAAAAGAGGGGGGTGGCAAGACAGACGCCCTGAGTGGCGTTGGGCAGGGAGATAGGATTTTTTAATGCAAAACCTAACTTACCTCTCTTGTGTATTTTTGTTTTCTTGCCTTTTTACTCCAACAGCAGCAGTAGAAGCAGCACTCCAGCGAAGTCTCAGCCCGCCCCTCCTCACATCTCCCACCACCCCTCCGCCTCCCCGTTCCCCCTCTCCTTACCCAACCACAGTCCCCTGCACAGCTTCACACCCACCCTCCAGCCCCCCGCACACGCACATCACCCCAATATGTTTGCCCCTCCCACTGCTCTGCCTCCTCCACCACCACTGACATCAGGGAGTCTGCAGGTCCCCGGACACCCTGCCGGGAGCACTTACTCAGGTAGGATGGAGGAGCGGGCATGTCGAGTCCTACCCACTGTCTCTCACTAGTGACCTGGGTTGTCCCTGATGGCTAGGCTATACTTACAGTTTTCTGTTATATATTCTGTAATTGTCCTCAAATCCTCTGGTGGGCAGAGGTTCACCCCCCCAAAAAAAGTATGGATACCCATACTAACCTGACACAACCTTGGTGAATCAGGCACTGCACAAAGAAAATGGGCTATTCCAAGTCAGGAGGCGCTTCCACCGAAGTCCACCCACTGAGAGGCAGAACCCAGAGCAGGTGTGCCCTGTGCTCACATCAGAACATAGCCTTCCCAGGCCCGTGTCTATTTCACCCCCAGACTTCAGATTGCAGATTGTGCCTGGTTTAAGGGGTTTGTTTTTGTTGAGTAGGGCCTTCTACCTTCTTGGGAAGAAAAAATGCACTTTTTGTGATAATATATCCCAGAATTTAAAAAACCGCGCTAGTGTTAGATTTTGGTCCTTTCCTCCTAGCCTGTATTAATCAGGCCGATGTCTTAATGTTGGTCAGTCTGGTCATGTTAATGCCACAGCACAGAGCTGTGGCACAGTTACCCACCTTAGACCTTCGAGGGCATGACAGCCCTGCCGTGTTCACAGCTGACAATGACTGGTGCCAGCTCTCGTCCTAAGAACTTAAATATGCTAATTCCTTAAACCCTCCAAACAAACCCATGAGGTCGGGAGTATTGCTTTCCCCATCCTACAGGTGAGGAAACCGACACAGATGGGTTATTTGCCTTGCCCAGTGTCACTCAGCTGCCAGTAACAGAGCTGGAAATGGAACCCAGGCCACTTGGCTGGAGCCAGCACATTGATAAATGGCCCATCCCTGGAACTGAGATGGTAGAAAGACAACAGGAAAGCCCGGCATGGTGGCACATTCCTGTAATCCCAGTACTTGGGAGGCTGAGACAGGAGGATCGCAGGTTCAAGGACAGCCTCAGCAAGCAGTGAGAACTCACTAGTGAGATCTAGTGAGACCCTGTTCCAAAACAAAAATAAAAAGGGCTGGGTGTGTAGCTTGGAGGTAGAATGTCCCTGGGTTTAATCCCCAGTACCACAAATAAAGAGAGAAAGAGAGAGAACAGGAACGCTGGGTTGTGGCTGGGCCTTAGCATATTCTACTTCATTGCTGTCCTCTTTATACCAGGGCCCAGCTTCCTCCTGATGCCCCCAGCTACTGTGTCCTCAGTCTTGTGTCCTCCATGTTAAAGCACTTGGATATCCTGTTCTGAAGGTAATGGCCGTTAACAAAAAAAGTGTCATCTTCTCCCCTGTCTTCTTTTCCAGAGCAAGACATCTTGCGACAGGAACTGAACACACGTTTTTTGGCCTCTCAGAGTGCTGACCGTGGGGCTTCCCTGGGCCCTCCGCCCTACCTGCGGACTGAGTTCCATCAGCACCAGCACCAACACCAGCACACGCACCAGCACACGCACCAGCACACCTTCACGCCGTTCCCCCACGCCATCCCGCCCACCGCCATCATGCCGACGCCAGCACCTCCCATGGTGCGTACCCCAGGCAGAAATGTGAGGATAAGTAGAGCACGACTCTTTTCCTTCTGCAGCACGTGGGGTTGGCACGGGCAGGGGGCCGCAGGAGAGCGGCTGGGGCGTGATGGCTCTTTAGGGGGCTCCTTGGGCCCTGTCCATCTTTGCTAGAGTGGAGGGAATGTGTCCTACCTCAGGAAGCTCTAACTTTAAGAGAAGGAAATTTCTTCTACATAGTTGTAGCTAAAGGCTTTCAAAATAGACACGTCCATTGTTGGTTGTTAACTTCTTAAAGGTTTTGTTTTCTTGAGCATCCTAGGGGGTTGTCGCCAGATATAAAAATGTACCTGGGTCAAGGACTGGCGCATCGATGCTCATGCCATGTTGGGAGTAAGGAAGGGAGAAGGGGCAGGGACCTGCCAGCAGGTGTGGGCTACATGGGCTGCCACCGGCTTGTCTGCATGTTTTCCATAACCGACATTGTTGAAGGTGTTATGTTTCTTGTATTTCATACGACAGTGCCCTAAACTGGTACTGGGCTTTGTTAGCAAGTGGTCAGGGACTGATGGGCCCTGTCACTGCCCATGACATGGTCTTGGTCTTGTCTGGGGACTGGCACATGCCCGGACTAGTTAGGATTTTTGTTTTTATAAATTAGGAATTGCAATTAATGGTGCCATGTTAGAATTTTATATATATTCAGAGATAGAGTCCTAACTCTGACAGTGAGAATTGGGAGTGGAGTATTCTATTACTAAATTTTTAATATGTAAGGAGACGTTTGGTGTTAAAGCAGTTTACATAGGCATTGTAAGAACAGATGTGAGTTCCATGGAGGAGCTCTCTTCACCCAAGCTTTGCTCCCTCTCCTTCTCCCATCTTGTTCAACCTAACTTTTCTTAACCTACATTTTTAAAGTCTGTTCTATAAATTTTATTTAGGGGAATATTAAAAATGAGACCTTTCAACCAAAAAAACTTCTCCTGTAAATCCTGTATATTTATTTATTTACTTTCTGTATGAACTGTCCTTTTCAATAGTCATATTTTTAAGGACCTAATATTTTGAGAACGTTTCATGCTGGACTGTGTGAGCTGTTTCACAAATTAATTAAATCTAACTGAGGGTCACGAAAGTACCTGGCAGATGACATTACTTAGAGTGAAGGATAGTATACTCTTCTTCCGTTCAGAATAAAGCTGTAAGACCTAGTCCAAATTGCTCTGTATTTGGGTGTAATACATTTCAGAAGGCAGCTGAATATACAGTTCTTCTGCCAAAGTGAAGATGAAAATGGAGGGAATTCTCTGGATAAATCGGACCAAATGCTCACTCACTTGTCTGAATTTTCTGGATAATTGCCTGGGTTTTTTTTTTTTTTTCCAGTTTAGCTGTTTTGATTTTTGCCAGTCTAAATAAAGAGTAGAAAGAAAGGCGTCCGAACATGTCTAAGACCCAAGTGTACCGTACGGGTTTTCACTTTGCTTTTCCATAGTGACTCAGGAGCCAGAATGGTTTCATATCCAATGACGTTACCGAGTCTGATGACGTTTTAATGACACAGAGCTTGTTGAGGGCTCTCTCCACTGAAGTAGTAAACAAAAAATGCAGCTTAAGTAACTAGCTTTTGCTTTGATCCCTTTGCAGTTTGACAAATACCCTACAAAAGTTGACCCATTCTACCGGCACAGTGTGAGTTGGATTACCATGCTACACATTCAATGTCACTGCTTCTCCGTTTTTGTGCACTTGCCACAGATCAGTAATGACTAGCAGCCTTTCTTAATCATCCTTGCAAGAGTTCCCATTGCTCCTCGTCACTTTGGATGCTTGCTTTTGTGCCGTTTTGCTTTTGGTAAAGATGCAGTATCATCTTCTGAATCAAAAGATCGTATGCGCTCCCAGGACTTCACTGGAAGCCAGGCCTCTGGCCTGTAGCACCGGTGTCTGCAGTGGAGTCTCAGGAGAGTCTGAAATCACAGGATTTCAGTCATCAATCAAAATGCCATTGACACACAACTGAGATTCAACTTGAATTATTACCTCTAAATAGAAAGTCCCTTACCTTTTTGACTCGACTCCTCAAAAAGTAGATTTTCATGTACTCTAGAACTTAAGATAGAACCCTCTTCCACGTGGCTGATATTGTTCTCCTGAGCTTATTTCAGTTTGGTAATGAAAATATCATTTCATTAAAAGTCTTAAAGTTAAAATGAATACTATTTTTCTCTTTAAACTCAGTTTTTTTAATTTGTTTTATGTGATTTTAAGAATACATTCCAAAACTTAAATTGGTACCAACCTAAGTTATATGTTCAGTTACTTAGGAGAAAAGAGCTTCTCTTTATACAATGATCTTGAATATTTTACCATGATATTTTGATTATGAGGTGAATACTGCATCATTTTTATCTGAAAATTTGCAAGTGTCTTTGCTCAGTGGTTTATTTATGTTTTTAAATGAAACCAGAGAGAAAGATTAATAATTGCTCATAGCCATGTTGATTCACCATACATAACTATTCTTGCCTTGATTTTTAGATAGTGCCTTATCATTCCAGTAGAAATGCTACTTAATAAATTAGCAAAGGCTGAGTTCACTCATACTTTAAATAGATAATTAGACACTATTTATTAGTGAAGAGTGTAGCTGAGAAGTCAAGACTAGAAAATATTAGAAATCAATTAAGAATTACTTACTCTAGAGGCATTTAGAAATAACATGAGGAAGGCCTCTTCAAAAAGGAATTAGGAAAAGTGTATTTGAGTGACTGGCTCCTTCCCCATGGTCCACCCTGTTGTGCTCAGCATTATGACAGAAAGGTATTTTAAAGAGACATTCAAAATCCAGTAGACCTGTGGGCGTTCTTCTGTGGGCCCCATGAATGGTGCCGTTCTGCCCTTAGTCTGTGTCTTGCTGATGTAAACCAGGAACCAGTTAACAAAATAACTCTTATAGAAAATTTAGGGTGCTCAACAGGTAGCTCAGAATACTTCCTAAGGCCAATGGCAGTGCTTTTATATGTATACTCCACAGAGAGTCAGGTTTGAGATGGAGTATAAGCCTGGAGGCCTGAATTTTTGGACAGTTTATGTTTTATTACTTAGGTGCTTTAGGTTTTTAGTCAAGAAGGGAATAGAGAAGCATGTTTATATTCTAAGAGGTCAGTAACTGAACAAAAGCAAAAGGGAAGTGGTAAGAACATCCAATTTTTTTTATACTATAGACATTAAAGGGAAAATGCCCACCTGGAGGCAGAGTAATAGAAAATTGAGTGTGTTTTAGTGTGGCATGTATTTAATTACTCTGCTTTATACAGTGTACTGTGGGAGAGTTTTTTATATTATTAGTTATAGCGGATAATATATGAAGTACTTAGTCTCCCCCGCTTTGGGGATTAGGACGTTGTAAGGGGAAATTAAGATGCAATGCACTCAAGTATCTGAAACACAATTTTAGACTTAAAAGTAGTTTTAAATGAGGGCACTTGGCTTGCAATCACTGTTTAAGTGGATTTAGTTCAATATCAATTAGTCTGAAAAACTTTGCTGCATCATTGAAGGGAGCAAAATGAAATAAAGACCCAACAACAACAACAAAAAGTATGTGCTCTGAAAACATACAGGACTGTGAAATGTGAATTTCAGCCATTACCAAAACTAGCTAACATAAATGCATTATTAGTATCGTACTTTTCATATTACACAGCCATGAGGGTGGGGTATTACTTAAATATCCAAGTGGCACTATTATCAGAGTAAATGGAACTAGAGCAGTAGAATCTCAGAAATACTCAACTTTTAAAAGCCAGGTGTGGTGGTGCACACCTCTAATCCCAGTACTTGGGAGGCTAAGACAGGAGGATCGTAAGTTCGAGGACAGCCTTAGCAATAGAGTGAGACTCTCAGCAACCTAGTGAGATCCTGTTATAAAAAGAAAAATAAAATAGGGCTGGGGGTATAGTTCAGAGACACAAATGCCCCTGGGTTCAATCCCCAATACCACACACACACAAAAGAGGGAAGATGTATTTGCATTATCTTCAGTATTGCTATATATTTTTCCCCTAGTTATATCCTTTGTAAGCTAGTGATTCAAGAAAATACATGTTCTGCATTCAAAATCATCCTTCCATCATGGAGTGGTCAGACTCACACATCAACAGCTTGGCTTGAGGAGCTTCCAGTGAGCTGGTTTATTAAATAGTAGGTAGGAGTCAAAACTGGTCGTAAGAATTCAGGCTTCCTCTGTTAATCACAGAAGGGTTTTAAGTAACCAAAACTTTGTGGGAAACAGAATAACTTAAAACTAGATATAAAACTAGATATCCCAGGCTTATACCGAGTACTATGGGAGAGTTATTTCATGTTATTAGTTATAGCAGATATTTCAGTGTTTCTATAATCTACCTTCTAGAAAAACTGGCAGCTCTATTTAAGGCATCTCCTGAGTCATTTCTTTTTACACTTTCACAAATATTTGTCATGGTTTTAGATGAGAGAATTAAATTATGCTCTGGAACTGCCACTTCTAGAGCAGCCTAATGAAGCAAGGATTGTGAATATGTTCTCATTTCCTCAAACTATTAAAAATCTAAAAGTACTAATTGAGTTTTAATGGTATAAAATCCTGGCACTCATAAAGACTTCTTTATCTTTCTATTTTTTTTTCTTTCTTTTTTTTTTCTAATTAACTTGTAATTTTCTGGGCATCTTATTTGGCTCAGCATCCCTCCTGTTTTTGATATGCATTAAAACCTCCAACCATTTAGGGCTTCTGTGCGATTTACCAATTAATAATTAGAAAAGCTCCCTTTCTAATGATGTCCTCATCTGGGACATCATTTGTTGGCTGATTGATTCTGAACTACTTTTAACTTTTTGAGTTAAACATTCATGGCACATCTGTGTGATCATTTCATCATGGCTTCTTGACTAATAGCATCGAAGTGAGATTACTTGGCTTGCTAATGTTGGTATCTTTCTGTGGGAAGGGAATTCCCATGTATCACTTGCCTCCTACTAAAATCATTTTTCTCCCTCTCCGTCTTTGGCCACAGCTCTTCCATTCCTATCCTCCTGCGGTCTCGGGCATCCCCCCCATGATCCCACCCACTGGCCCTTTTGGTTCACTACAAGGAGCGTTTCAGCCGAAGGTAAGAACCGTGTGCACGGTGAAGACACACAGGCATGTTGCTAAGTGGAGCCCTGGGCTGGGTGTGCAGGTGGGCCTGCATCTGCTTCCTGTACAAAGACTGATGTGTCAGATCCAAACTGACCCTGGGGATTCGAGCAAGAATATATTTTTTAGTCCATTTAGTTTTAAACCTCAGCAAAAAAAAAAAAAAAAAAAATCTGTACTACCCAAATAAACTAAGATTTTATATGCTCTTTAAAATGTGCAGTGTATGGCCGCGCACAGTATTTTTCTTTGTCTCAATACTGTGGATGGACATAAGCTTCTGGTCAGGAATTCAATGAAGTGTCAGACATATGTGCACCAAGTTGACCTCGGTACACATTATTAGCAGTGATGCAAAGCTGAGTCTATTGATTTTAGTAGAGTGGGGCTGGATAAAACTTCCAAAACTAAAATTGTGTCCTATTAATTGTGTCAGAGGGAGATTCTTCTTATGCTCTCTTGTCCTCATCAGCCCATCTTTCCACAAATAGGCTCTCCCTGCAGGCGGGGGCAGCCGCCAGCCTGTTTTATACTTCTGCTCTGCCCGCTCCGTCCTCCCACCTCTCACCATAGTCACACTCGCCAAGGTCAGGCCCTGCCTCTTTCTAATATCCTAGTGTGAAATTCACCTTTGACCCTTTATAACAACGATATCTTTTCTACCTCATCAGTGGCGATGCTGTTCAGCTTGGGCTACAGTTTTCTCTGAAGGCCAATACCAAAGAGTGATTTTCAGAACACTTGACTTTTTAAAAATCTACTCTAGGCCTTATTTTACTTTCATACCAAAAAAGTGAGCCATCCCTCTCATGTTGGTAGGCATTCTCAGATTCTCAACGTGAAATAGTTTGTTGTATGTGCTTTTTGTTTTTTCTTGTTTCTCCCTCTATTCCATTGCTGAGGTAAAACACCAGCTGGGGGCCTGAGTCCCCCAGGATGATCTCCTACTGCATTTCCAGAGGCATGTTGTCTTAAGAACTGGAAACAAGGAAAGAAAGTAAAAGGCACGGGCGTAGAATGGCTCCACCTTGGAAATCACATTTGCTTGCATGGAATTACAACTTCTATGCAAGGTTATATGTACACGGGGCTTTTATGGTGGCCATGGTAAATGCCTTTTATCTCGAGATAAAATGATGGTGGTTTTTAAACTCCTTTCCCCCAATCTGTTCTTCACTACTCCCTCAGACCCTGGTCTGTCCCCTCTAGGTTAGGACAAATCTCTAGTGCATCCCCAAACAGACCGGTAGGTCATTTAATAAATTAGACTATTTCCCTCACTCACAATTATCCAATCACACAGAAAACTACATCTGGGCAAGAAAGTGTCTCTCCTGGTGTTGAAATAGGCCTTTCCAGGCCATCTTCCTGATTGAATATGTAGATTGCAGTTCATTAGTGGAGTTCTTCATATGTATGCAAATCAGGCTGTTAACAACTCCAGCTTAATTGTTAGTTGTACTGCAGCTGATTGCTTTTCTTTCCTTCATTCCCTTTTCCTCCTTCTCCTTGTAGGCAAGCCTCATGCCTAAACTTGAGCTTTTTTCCACACGAGTTAACTTCTAGTGTGGAGGGAATCATCGGAGTTGTGATTTCTTACATATTTTTACTGATGTCATTATTTTTTAAATTTCTTCCCCACAAGATAGTAGTGACTGTGCCCTAAGTAGGCTTTTTATTGTTGTTCATTCAAAGGACAAAAGCCTACAGATAAAGTTAATATTATTAGTGATATTTAAGAAGGGCAGGAGGAATAGGAGAGACAAAAGCAGAGTTTAATAGTAGATCTGTGTGGTCCCTAAATTAGGTTCTCTTGTCCCATTTCTACCACTGCTAATGAGTAATTACGGAGTGTAATTTCTTGTTATTGTCTGCCAGTTAGAATTTAGAGAGTTAGCTTAATGTCTGTAAAATACTGTCAGCTATTCTGATGAGAAGCACCTGATACTACAAATTATAATAATGTTCACTTAAGCATTTCTCGGAATGTTTGGTGATAAAGCAAAAAAAAAAAGTCAGTGCTATGGGTTAACTGGGAAGAGGAGGGAAGCCAGCATTTCCATGTGCTGCTTCTCTGTTTGGTCCTGTGCTTTTTATTGTGGTGACACGTGCTGGGGCGGGGGCACCTCTGCTGTGTAGGTACCATGGCGAGAGAGAGCAATCTCTGGTCAGGGCCTCCTGAGAAAGTAGGAAGCATGCGTGCTCACTGATAAAAATGAGTCCCGTAATTCTGAGAGAAATAAACAAATGAAGTTTCACTTCTATCGTGTAGAATGGAAAGATCTTGCTTTTATGTCCCGTGTTTTGTGCTTCCTAAGCTGTGGTCTTAATTAATTTGTAGACATCCAACCCTATTGATGTCGCCGCTCGGCCTGGGACAGTCCCACACACTTTACTCCAAAAGGACCCGAGGGTACGTGCAAAAGGCAGGCTTGGTCTCAGGTAATACCAGGGCGCTGGCACAGGACAGCCCACCCAGGGCTCGCTCATTTGAGCGGGCTGCTGTTTCAGCAAGAAGTTGCTCTTAGAAGACAAGATCTCTTCTGCTCACCCGTGGCCCCTGGAAATGTTGCCAGTGGGAGAAAAGAGGGAGGAAGGACTTACAGTCTGTGCCCAGAAATTGGACACTGTTAAGTTTGTCTGGTTTCTACTTGACCAATCTTTTCTGTCAGCAGCTCCTTATATTTCTCTGGTGCAAAAGAAATAGCCGTAAAATGTTTTGAATGGAAAAGCACTAAGTGCTTTCCTTCCTGGAAGTCAGGACCCATCCTCCCCACCTGAGGTCAGGAAGTTACTGGACCACGGGCTCTTCTGGCTCTCTATTTTTAATGTGGCCATGATCCTTTGTGCTCTGGAGCTAAATAAAATATCCATTATGCTCTGGTTATGTTATTTATTAATAATTTATACCACTACCCACTTCCAAAAAAGAATTTGAAATTATACAAGAGATACAATCTTGTCTCATTGATTGTTATTTATATTTATCTTTATAGTAAATGTGAAAAAACGATTGCCTTGTACAATATTGTCTTTTTTCCTGGGTAAGGGCAGTCAGAAATTGATGACAAGCGTTAGGTGGAAGTTTAAAATGACTCCACTGTGTAAGTACTTTTATGATGCTTAGTGAACATCTTGAAAACGTCTCAACACCTGTAGGCGCACAGCCATGGCAGCCAGGGTATAACTGGTAGAGAGCCTGGTTCTGCTGTGTCTAGAAAGGACAGCTCTTCCCAGACACCCCTTAGTCTCTGGCCTTAAGAGTGCGGTCTGAGGATCAGACCCCCTCAGCCCCACCATGTAGTGTGGAAGGAAGGCTCCTCAAGATGGCGAGCCTCCCAGTGTGTATCGCCAGCAAGTCCTGCTGCCAGAGGGCGCATCACTATTGATTACCCGTGTACCGGGGCTTGTCAGCGTCGATGTTCCGAGGCTCGTGATGTGGGGGAGGGGACACTTGGCACTTTTGATAGTGTGAAAATGGGTTAATTATTCTCTAAAAGGGCTTCATTTAAAAGTAAAATTCTAACATTTTAATTTCCCCTTCTAATGAAGCACTACAAATTTGTTAATTAGAGCAATTGTTTGAGTGACAGGCGTGTAACCAAGTTGTCATTTTCTCTTCACAGTTGACAGATCCTTTCAGACCTATGTTAAGGGTAAGAAAGCTTCTTCTAGAACTGTTTTGAAACCTCTGTTTGACTCCCTGTGGGTTAAAAATACAAGTATATAACAAGGAAATGAGCCAGAGAAGTACTGAAATAAAAAGGTCAGAATGATGGCGGTTGGGTTTTACAGGTAGTGTGATTGAAAATGGCCTAAATTGTTTTGCTTTGAGTGTTGGAGGAAGTCAAGCCATTGGCTTTTTTATTTATGTAATAGATAAAAGTCAACAGAGTCAGATTCTGTTGTTAGCAGGTCTGGTAAAAGGTTTGACTGGTTGGATCTCCAGGGGAAAGATTAAAGTTATTGGCTGAAAGTAGTGTCTCTTAAGCTTGGAAAATACATATCTTGGATCCACTCTGCTTGGTGGCTCCCTCATTCAGGACAAAGTGAGGTTGACTTATCATTCGGCCTATTTCGCAGGTGTGGAGAAGGATACTATAAGCATTGGTTTGTTAACATCTCGTTTAAAGCAGTGTTCTTGCCTGGCCAGCAATGACCTCTTGGGGAATGTTGGCTTAACCTGGTGCTGGGGCCAGTGGGGGAGATGGATGATGGATGTTTGGATGAAAGACAGTAGATTTCCTGCTGTACT
The DNA here is from genome assembly GCA_004027185.1 of Glis glis. Classification (NCBI taxonomy): domain Eukaryota; kingdom Metazoa; phylum Chordata; class Mammalia; order Rodentia; family Gliridae; genus Glis; species Glis glis. Next base: position 22,866 of record PVJS01021730.1, read on the forward strand.
TCACCCATTTCTGGTGCATACTATCAGATAATTTAGCTTCTCCCAGGGGAAAGAGGTCTGTGTCATCACTTATGTGGGGCAGTGTGTTTTCTGTGATTTCAAACAACCCATAATTCCATTACAAAATGAAGGAACTGACCTCAGACTTGGATTTAAGTATATATTCCAGGAGCAACTCCTGGCTACAGAAACCAGAAGCTTCTGTCCTTTGCCAATGTAGAACGGGGCCGTGTTTTCTTTTCATCCATTCAGGAGTTACTGAGCATGCACCCTGAGCATACGGGTAGATTTCTTGGCAGTAATGAAGTAGAAAGAGGTGGTCTCTGTCCTCTCATTGGTAGAATGTATTTGCAGCTCCTCCGCTGCTCAGGAAAGCAAGACATCAAATAATTCGAGAGCTAGGAATTGATCTGTACTCCTCAGAGGGTGGCAGAAGGACTTGATATCTGCAGAAGTCTGGAGAACGGGGGAAATAAATGCTTTCCTTTTCTCTTCTTGTCTTTTAACTTAGAAATGAGCAGTGGCCACCAGCATGGATGAGTAGTTGGCTCTTACTGAAGCATGTGTGGTCACTGGACTTAAATAAAAATGGAATGAATTTTTGGTGCCACTTTGGGGGTTAAAAAGCAACATTCTTGGGGGAGGTTACGACAGGTCCTGTCCCCTTCTTGTTTTAATTTGATTCACAGACATTCCCTAATTAGCTCTTCTGAACAGCTGATTTGCATTATAGCATGGCAGCATTTGTTAAGTAGGACTTCCTACTCTACCAGGTCTGCCAGCTGGCACCAGAAAAGAAAGAAGAGACACAAAGTGGGACTCAGGCTTTTACCATCCTGTCCTTGGGAACCGGGGAGGTCCCGGTCACGGATGGCTTTTGAGTGGTAGCCGACATCGCAGGCCCACGTGGGAAGGAGGGAGAGCCAACTGTGACCCCCTTATGCCTGGGCATTGGAGAGCCGCTGGTGGGAGGCACTTGAAGGGTACAAAGCACTCTTGTTTCATGAAAAAAAGCCTCTACAGCCAAAATCTGCTGAAAGCTTGGGGGGAAACTGAAGGTGGTTTCTCTGAAATGTCTCCCTCTGACCACGTTGCTCTTTCTTGTTCCAGAAACCAGGGAAGTGGTGTGCTATGCATGTTCACATCGCCTGGCAGATCTACCACCACCAACAAAAAGTCAAGGTCAGTCCAACCTTCCTGGTTTATGAGGAATGGGGGTGGGGCACGAGATCAAAGAGGCATTTAAAACAGAGTCTAAAAACCTGTAAGCAAGAAGAATCAAGTCCCCCTTGGAAAAGCTATTGGGACATCTTACTGTTAATTAGGGAAGCCACCAGCAAAATCACAGAAGCAAAACAAACTGATAATTCCCTTACGCATTTTTCCTTTTTTGATGGATGTCACTGTATTGATCCAAAGGGTTTAAATATGGATTAAATTCTAAAATAAAGGTTTTGGATATCTAATTATAGTGTGCAAGAATTAGCATATGGAGAATATTTTGTACCAGAGAAACCAACAATGAATGTTTTTCAATAACAATGTATTCTTTTCATTTTTATGGCTTTGGACAAATGATGGAGTCATTTAGATCTTATCTGAACATCAGCAATGCGTATAGTTAAGTTGCTCTTACAGAAGCAGCAGGGTGGCAGTGACCTTTCATCCGTCCTTCTGATGACAGTGCTGGGTCATCACTGTCAGGGCTTGCCAGAACCACCTTGGAGCCAGAGACTTTACTTATCTAGAGATGATCTTTCTTTTTTCATCATGCAGAATGAATACATTCCATGAGCACAATGAGGAAGAGAGAAAGAACTTCCCTGAGTGGCGTGATATGGTGCTAGTGCTTGACTTAGGGAACAAAGTAACTGACAAGTCCACATTTTACATTCTGGGTAGCTGTGCCTGGAAAAATGGTAGAAAAAAGCCAATCAGGTCACTCCAATAAGCTTCACTTAATCCTTTCTTGATGAGGAAGCTTTCAGTCCTAACAGCATTGGGGAGGTATCATGAGAGTCGTACAAGAGGCCAGTGAGCAGGGGGAAGAGCTAGTCATCACAGAGGAGAAGTGCCCTTTGAAGGGTTCAGTGATTTAAAAAATAGAACCCAGTTAAAGGAGAAAATGAGCAGACCTCACTAAGATATTCAGCACTTGGAAGGCTGAGACAGGAGAAGTGCAGGTTTGAGGCCAGCCTCAGCAACTTAGCAAGACCCTGTTTCAAAATTTTAAAAAGGGCTGGAGTGTAGGTAGGTCAGAGGTAGAATGCCTGGGGTTCAACCCCCATTATCTCTCTTCCCCTCCCCAATTTTTGCTTTGGCTGCCAAACACCTGCTCTTTCTCCTAACACCCCATCAGTGAGTTTTGCTCACTTTTACTTCATTGTTAGGGTAGGTTTAATTAGAAACCTTATGGTTTAGCTTAGCTAGAAAATGTGTGTGCTTTCAAGAGCTAACTAGATTGTGATGATGGTTCTGGATGGCGTGGGTAGCGGAACAGTAGGTAAAACTGTCTTCCTTTTAACTCCTTTGGTTTAATGCGATGAAGGATGTAGTAGGTGCCACTTTACAACTTCTTTTCCATAAAACTGCCCCTGGTGACTTCAACTTTCATTATCCCAATTCAATTAGCCAGACCTCTTGAACATGAGATGACTCCGTTCATCTTCCCTTCCCAGCGAACTGTGTGGAATCCCCAAGCTCCATTTTGCTTCATGGACCTAAGTTGTGTTTAATGAAACTGTGCTGTGTACCATGCGATATTAGCACTAAATAATTTGGCAACCAAATTAAAGGAGGTACTCAAAAGATTTTCATAGATTTATAGTGAATTAGGAGCTTAGTTTGGGGGTTTAGCTATTCCTTTGTGGTGGGACTTTCATTATAGTATCCCCTGTAGATTTGAGCAGAAATTACATTGCCCCCTTTCTCTTTAACTTCATTTACTCATTCTTTTAGTCACTTACCAAGTGTTTCTTGAGAGCCTGCAGGTTGCTGTGCCAGACTTGGAGGGCACTCTCTTTCCTGCCCTCTAGTTGCTTAAGTGTTCTGTAGTGAGGATCGGTGCATGTATAAAACGTGGTGAAAATGTTGTGTGTTTCCATAGGGTGTTGCTTCCAAGGGTGTGAGGTTCCCGGGGAGGTTTCGTTTTAATTGCAAGTGATGGATGAGTGTGGTTTTGGCCTGCCCCAATGGGGAATGGCAGACTTCCTGACCCCGACCCTCAGAGATACCTCTCCATCAGCCGTCTCCATTGTAGAGCGGGGAAGGATCACTCAGAGCATAAGAGAGTTTGAGTCAGGATGAGAAAGGGGCCAAATGGACCAAGGGCAGCAGACGAGTGTGAGATTGGAAGAGTGAGTTGCAGTAGCCGAGGGCAGTGCTAGAGCAGGAGAATGGTGGGGAGAGCGTGCGGAACTTCCGAGGGCAGGGTCCCGGCCACCAGAGGTGGGGCAGTGCCTGTGTGGGAGGCCTGAGACTGATCCAGAGAGAAGGCTGTCAAGAATGAAGGTGGAGCCGGGCGCAGTGGCACACGCCTGTGATCTCAGTACTTGGGAGGCCGAGAAAGAAGGATCACAGGTTCGAGGCCAGCCTCAGCAACTTAGTGAAGCCCTCTGCAAGTTAGCGAGACCCTGCTTCAAAATAAAAATAAAATAGGGCTGGGGGATAGCTCAGAGGTAGAATGCCCCTGGGTTCAATTCCAGTACCATGAACACACACACAAAAAAAAGAATTAAGAAGGTGGGGCAACTTTTACACCATGCAACTAAGAGGGCTACCCACCTCCAGAGTGCTGCCGGCGGGGAGGGCAGAGAGAGATTCTGGGCCAATTTCTACAGCCACAGAGCAAGGAGCTCTGGAACATTAGCTGGGGTGGATGAGTGAGGAAACTGTGTGCTTTCAGTGGATGGCAAGAACTTCACAAGAAGACAGGTCTCCATGGGCCCCTGGTCTGGGCCAACCTCCTCCTCTTCAGGTAATTGGGGTTAGTAACAAAAGAGAAGGCCCCTATTAATTAAGCCTTCCCTACTTTGTTTTTCTTTGTCATTTTGTTTTTTAAATATGTAACAGCGATCATTTGAAAATTAGCTTGTAGGCATGCAAATATTTCTTCACAATGTTCAGCTACTAATGGGCTGTGATCTATTAGATTATGGCAGAGTCATCAAACAATTAATTTACACAGCAGATTATTCATGCAGGATTCCTAATAAAACAAGCTTTAAAATGCTATCATCTTAAAACTTGCTAAAATGGGCCATTATACCAGAATAATAAACTACTTTGGGAGTGGCATCAGTTTGAATAAATTAGGATATAGTTCTATTCCTGAAATCAGACAACCTGAGCCGGGTGTGGTGGTGCATGCTTTTAATCCCAGTACCTGGGAAGCTGAGACAGGAGGATCGCAGGTTCACGGCCAGCCTCAGCTGGCCTCTGCAATTTACTGAGACCCTGTTTCAAAATAAAGAATAAGAAATAGGACTGGGGTTGTAGCTCAGAGGTAGAATGCCCCTGGGTTCAATCCCTGGTACCAAAAATAAAAAAACCAAAACCAGACAACCTCAAAGAACAGATACCAGTTTTTCCACTTGACACTTTTCTTTTTTTTTGCGGTACTGGGAATTGTTGGGTACTGGGATTACAAGCGTGCGCCACCACGCCCAGCACACTTGACACTTCTGATGTGAAAAATAGGTGCTGCCCAATAGCAGGCGCTGCTGCTCCCTCTCAGGCTGACCGCCTTCCTGGCACTGGAGGATTAAGTGGTTTATGGGTTGCTTTGTTCGCCTGACTGGGGCTGGGAGCCCAGGTGCACCATTCACAGAGTTTACTCCATCAATCCCAGGCTCTTCATTGATATCTTTCTTCCCTGTTGTTCATCTTGGGATTTCATCTTTTATTGTTCCCCTGCTACTTTAGAAACAGATGCAGTCAGACCCACACAAGCTGGACTTTGGACTGAAACCTGAGTTCCTGAGCCGCCCTCCAGGCCCCAGTCTCTTTGGAGCTATCCACCACCCCCATGACCTGGCACGGCCTTCAACTTTGTTCTCTGCCGCTGGTGAGTTCAGAGGGGGAGAGGAGAGCTGAGAAATGTTGTTCTTGGGCTAGCTAAATAAATTACATTTGGGCTCTGCCGCCGCCCACTCACTACCTAAAATAATACGATCTATGGCAGCTTGTCGAGGGCAGTGGGACTTCTTCGTTGATGTGCCCTCTTTCATTAAAGAAGGAAAAAGAGATTGTCTTTCCCTTCCAGGGACTCATATTGCTTTGGCTTACTATCTGACTCTATATTAAACCAGTATAATCATAAGCATGTCAAATGCTATTGAAAAGGATCAGAAAGCTTGCCAGGGAAAATTGGAAGTCAACAATGCCAGGGATTTCGTGGGGGCGTGGTTGCCCTCCTCTGGGTGTCCTTAGAACACTTGGTAACTCTGCACCGTGACACTCAGTCCATGCTATTTCAAGGGTCTGAGGATAAAGAAATCAAGACAGTTGTCATGGTATGGTCTGTGATAACGAAGGTGGGCCACTTGGTGTCTGGCTCAAGTTCTCTGCTACAGAACTAAATATGAAGGCCCGGTTGGCTTTAGTGATGGAGGGAATTTGTTTAACCTTGGAGAATATCCATTCCCAACCGTCTCTTCGGTTTGTGGAAGGAGGAGAGCAAGGATCAGTGCATCAGAGAGTTGTCCTTTCTGCTCCAGGAAGGCAGTGGCTAACCGGGTATGTGATAGATGAGAACAGCCCCTTGGTACCAGTGGTTCCTTATTATCCAGTCTTTTCTAAAGCTATTTTTAGTGCATAGTCCCTGGCACAGAGCTCTGCTCAGTAAATACTTAAAATGATAGCACTGAGCTCGTTCTAATAATGAGCACCATAACTCCATACCCACTGTGCTGAGTAGAATTTATTCTTCTGGACATAAATAGTGAAGGGCATCGCTGTTTCTGACCCTTAGGGAACACATTTCATATCCTCCTGCCTGCTGTCTTCCCAGGCTCTGATCCAAGACTCATTTTTGGTGGACCCATACCTCTTCCATTGAAGAAGAGAGAAATACCCACATTGCAAGAAATTGTCATTATAATAGGCCTTGTTGCCAAAGCAAGAGAATCACCCTTGAGGGTAGATGGAATTTGCTAAGGTCTGAGGTTTTCCTCTGTCAGTTCTGTCAAGGGACATATTCGAAGGCTCTGTTGCCATGGCACCTAGCTCTGAGACAGGGCTACATTAAGAGCAGTTTTTGGAGAGAAATAGAGAGATTTCGCCCTGGCTTTCATTTGAGCCAAGTGGATGAATTGGCTTCCTTTGCTTCAGTAATTCTGGAACTGTAGGTATCCCGGGGGGCCTTGGGCTGAGTGAAGCTCTGATCTTCATTGAAGCATTAATTAGCTTGTACTACACAGATAGTATGTGGCCAAAATTTTATTTAGCTGGCAACACTGGTAATGCGTAGTAAATGTTCTGGAATATATTCACTTTGTGGAGATATGCGCTATCATTTTTTTTTACACTTCCCAGGTGGAAAATAAGCCCCCATCCAGGGCTACATGATATCCCCTTGGGTGCCCTCAAGTTCTGAGGTGCCATGACTATGACCAGTGTTTCTCCTATACTCTGTGACTTTCTCATAAGACCCTTGCAGCCCAGGGAACAGCCATACAAGACATAAATTGAGTTAATAGAGTGTAGCGAGGGATAACTTGCCTACATTTAATCTATTTTCCTGAGGGAATCTGTATTTGTTTATAGGAACTTAGATAAAATGCAAGAGATTATGAAATGTTATTAGTAAATTAGTAAGTCCAGGCCCTGTTTATACTTCCATTCTGGAAGGTAATCTTTTTGCATTAGCAATATTGGATTTTGCCCAAAATGGTTATTTGGTTAAAACTTTTAGCTGGTATTTATAGTTAGCACATATTTGTGAAGTTCAGCCACTTTCATCTTGCTGTTAGAGACTAATGCCTGCAGTAAACTAAAGAGCCTTCCTCAGATGACTCTAGCAAAGGTCTTGTCTGGAGCCAAGCCGCTGCCACAAGAGCTGCCTCAGCCTGAGCTGTGTGTTAACGGGTTCAACACTCTAAGCTTCTACAAATCTTGTCTTTCCCTAACTCATATATGCAAACTCTTTCCTTCTTTCCTTCCTTTCCCAGCTTCCTTCAGGAAAAGGATTTGAGGCGACTTAAAAAAATACATACTAGGCATCATATTAAGTAGTGGAACAAATGTAGATGCAGGGCAAATGTAAGGAAAGACCTCAAAGTTAGACCTGGGTCCCCTGCAAGGCGAAGAAGAGGTTAGTTATAATGTTTTTGGTATACAAAACCAATGAGTAAACTGGCTTTTCCTGGCACTGACACTTGAGAGACATGGGAGGCCTGCATCTCCTGCAGCCCAGTTGTCCCCGGGGCGTGCGCAGGGCTGAGCCGCGTGAGCCTTCAGTGTGGGCTCAGCACTGACGCGCTCTGCAGGGGACCGGGAGGGGCTCCGCCAGAGCCCAGAGCATGCTGCCCAGATCTGCAGCCCCCGGACAGCCACTGCCAAGCCAGTGGTGCTAAGTGCAGAGCTTCTCCAAGAGAAAAACTCGTCTCCCAAGATGCTCTGAAGAAAAGACACATGACCAGATGTTCCCCTGTTAGATAAAGAGCATAAGAAGTCCTTGCTTAACACTTCTTTTTTGTACTGGGGATTGCACCCCCGCTCCTAGGGGCATTTTACATCTGAGATAAACTCTTAGCCCTTTTTATTTTGAAACACGGTCTCACTAAGTTGCTGAGGCTGGCCTCAAACCTGCGATCCTCTGGTCTCAGCCTCTCAAATACTGGGATTACAGGCATATGCTGCTGCACCTGGCTGCCTAATTCTTTTTTTTAATACTTTTATTGGTGCATCATAGTCTCACACCATAATGTAGTTCATGGTGATAGTGACATATATGCACACAGTGCTTAACACTTTTTAACTCAGTATTTCTCCAAACTTCCTTGGTTATAGGATCCCCTCACCCCCCCCCCAGCAACTATTTCCATGTTTCTACTATTGTGTGTCATCAGCTTTAAAAAGAAATTCCTCACCAGGCGCGGTGGCGCACGCTTGTAATCCAAGTACCTGGGAGGCTGAGACCAGAGGATCGGGGTTCACAGCCAGCCTCAGCTACTTAGTGAGGCCCTCCGCAACTTAGTGAGACCATGTTTCAAAATAAAGAATAAAAAATAGGGCTGGGGGTGTTGCCCGGAGGTAAATGCCCCTGGGTTATAAAAAAAATAAGAAGAAATTCTTCTTCTTTGGTGGTGGCTGGCATGGCTGGGAAAGAGAAAAAAAGGTGATTTATTTTCTACTTCTTTTTTTTTTTTTTTTT
>PVJS01021731.1:0-31191 GCA_004027185.1 Glis glis
AGCAGATCTGCTTTCCTCGGAACGAGTCGAGCACACGAGTCGCTTCTCCCTTTTTATCTAAGTCCGCACCTATCAGAATTCTGCTGCCTACATTCAGGGCAGGGCTTTCTCTTTAATCTGCTGTTACACACCCAAAATCACATAATCTTGGGTGTGTCATGATCAGGTCAAGTTGACAACTTAGATTAACTATCACAGACTATTTTCTCTCTCTTTCTCCTTTTTTTTTTTTTTTGGTGTGTGTGTGTACTGGTGATTGAACTCAAGGCATTCTACCTCTGAGCTACACCCCTAGCCCTTTTTGTTTTTTACTTTAAAACAGGGTCTTTCTAAGGTGCTGAGCATCTCACTAAGTTGCTGAAGTTGGCCTCGACCTGTAATCCTTCTGTATCAGCCTCCCAAGTACTGGGATTACAGACATAGGCCACCACATTCAGCCTATTTACCTTTCAATGAAAAAAAAAAACTCCATATATACATGATGACATAATATCCTAGTCTAGTTCACATTTTTAGCCAGTGAACTCATAAGAACATTTTAACTAAAACACATTAACAACTAACTTTGCTTAATATACATGTCTAGGTTTAATCACAGAGATTTAATAAATATGCCTACTTTCATTTCCTAACTGTGAATTTCAGGGAACCATCCAAGAATATGTTTAGTATTGTAATTCCAATAACTTTATACAATTTTAGCAATGAATGCAACAAAAATAAAATCATGATATAATTAATATATTTTATGAACATATAGGCATAAACAATGTAGTCTAACCATATCAAATAGATTTTATATTTCAATATTTTCATGGATTTCTATTAAATTTATAATTGAATACCACTAATTTTATATCTCACAAAATAATATTTATGAAGAACTTCACTGTATTAATATTTATAAAGAGCTTCACTAAATGCAGTATGAGTTTTTATGGAATAACACACCTCTGCTGTGCTAATTAAGTATGATGTGAATTCCTGAGGCGTTATGTCATCTCTAAAGATGATCTCAAATAAAGGTCACTCATAACAACCATATCATCCCTGACATCATAGTCAATGGTGAAATGCTGAAAGTATGTCATCTAAGATCAGGGACAAAACAGCATGCCCACCTTGCCACTTCTGTTCAACAAAAAACTGAAGGCTCCAGCCAGAGCAAACAGGAAAGAAAAGAAAAATAATAAAACACATTCAAATTAGAAGGGAAGAAGTTAAAGTATCTCTGATGACAGATGACATAACCTTATATAGAAAATCCTAAAGACATGCCCCCCCAAAAATGTTAAAATTAATAAACAAATTTAGTAAATCTATAGGATACAAAACCAACATACAAATTCAGTAGTGGTTTTATACAATAACAACTAACTAAAAATAAAATATGAACACAATCTCATTTATAAGAGCTACAGAAAACACTTAGAAATAAATTTAATTAAGTAAAGATTTGTATACTGAAAATTATAAAGTATTGATAAAACAAATTGAAGAAAACACAAATAAATAGAAAGAAATCTCATGTTCATGAATTAGAAAAATTAATGTTGTTAAAATATTCATAGTACCCAATGCAATCTATAGATTTGATTCAAAGTGCTAAGAATATTTTTCACAGAAACAGAAAAAAATCTTAAGATATGTATATACATAACCACAAACAATTCTGAAAAGCTAAAGCAATCTTGAACGAAAAAGAACACAACTATAGCCATCACACTCCATGATGTCAAAATATTCTCCACAGTGACAGTAATCAAACCAACATTGTAGTGGCATAAAAAGTACACATAAACCAATGGAACAGAAGAAGTACATCAGGAATAAATCCACACATTGACTGTCAAATGAATTTTTGCAAAGATGCCATGAACACACAATGGGGAAAGAGCAATGTCTTTAATGGGTGCTGCTAAGAAAGCTGGATATCCACCCAGCTGCATCAAGGAAAATAGACCATCATTTCATACCACATACAAGAATCAACTCAAAGTGAACTAACTACTTACATGGAAAACTCAAAACTGTAACACTACAATAAAACATTGCATGATATTAGTCTGGGCAATTTTTTTTAATGTGATCCACAAAGTATAGACAACAGATGCAAAATTAGGTGAATGGGATTTTATCAAACGAAAAGCTTCAGCACAACATGGAACACAATCACCATAGTGAAGAAACAATCTACTGAATGGAAGGATGAATGTGGAAGCTATACGTGTGACAAAAGGTTTATAGCTAAAATATATGACACTCAACTCAGTAGGAAAACAGATAACTCTATTAAAACATGAACAAAGAACCTAAATAGTCATTTCCCCAAAGTAGACATATAAATGGCCAAAAGTATGAAAAAATTAATCAACATCATAATCATTTGACTTAGACCATATTACCAAAAATCTCATGCACAAATACTTTGTTTAAATTACCAAAATTACATGCAAAAATCGATGTCAGCAAACACCCATATAGTTCCTTATCATCTTTTACAATAGAGATAATTTTGCATGTCATGAATACATTATTTTTAATTAATTTATTTATTATTATTAGGTATAGGCCCTAGAAAATATACAATTATTTAGAGTCTGGCCTATAATACTTATTTCAGTTAAGATCAATGAACCTAAATAATGTTTTCAGCACCTGTAAAACATACCTTATGTTAGAATGGCTATTTTCAAATGACAAAATTAAATGCTGACAAGGATGTGGAGAAATGGAAACCTTTGAACGCTGTGAGTGGGGATGTACATTAGTGCAGATATTATAGAAAACAGCATGGAAGCTATTCAAAGAATTAAAAATAAGACGACTATCTGGTCTAGACATCCTACTACTGGATATGTATTTAAGAAAATCAGATCAAGCCGGGCGTGGTGCTGCATGCTTGTAATCCCAGTACTTTGGGAGGCAAAGACCGGAGGATCTGGGTTCGCGGCCAGCCTCAGCTCTCTCTCTCTCTCTCTCTCTCTCTCTCCCTGTCTCTCTCTCTTTCTCTCTCTCTCTCTCTCTCTCTCTCTCTACTTATTGAGGCCCTCCACAACTTCGTGAGACCCGTTTTCAAAATAAAGTATAAAAAAAAATAGAGCCGGGGGTATAGCACGGAGGTAGAACGCCCCTGGGTTCAATCCCCAGTACCACCAAAAAACAAAAAGAAAATCAGATCAGTGTATCCAAGAGAAATCTACATTCCCATTGAAGTGTTATTCCCAATAGCGAAGGTGTCTATAGATGAATGGATGAGGAAAATGTAGTACATATACACAATTGAATATTATTCAGCTTTATAAAGAGCTGTCTTGTTATTTGAGACAACATGGATGAACCTGGCAACATTAGCTTAAGTGATATAAGTCAAGCACAGGGAATTGAATACCACAGGATCTCACTCAAAAGTGGAATAAAAAAATGTTGAGCTCACAGAAGTAGAGAGTGGAGTGGTAAGTGGAGTAGCCAGGGGCTTCGGAGTGAGGAGGTGGTGGAGATATTGGTCAAAGGATGCAAAATTTTATTTACACAGGAGAAATAATTTCAGGAGATCTATTGTACATTGTGATGATGGTAGTTAATAAAGATATATTGCATACTTGGATATTGCTGAGAGAATAAACTTTAGGTATTCACATTATAAAAATAATAACTTTGTGAGGTAATGCATACACTAAATACCTTGATTTAGTCATTCCATAATGTATACATATGTCAAACTAACATGGTGTACACTGTACCGCATAAAACTTTGGCTTTGTAGATTAAAAGTAAAAAGAAAACTACATCTCTTGAGGCTGCTATGTGAACTCTTTAAAATTAGCCACCCTTCAATTGTGAATAAAAGCAATAAATACCCTTGACCAAAAGTGGATTGCACCTCAGTGTACATTTCTTGTAGTGAAATTTCCTACCCAGAAACCCTGTCTAAACAATGAGCCTATTTATTAAAATTCAATGACTTACTGTGAAATACTTAGGGTTATTACCATCAGCGTTCTTTTTCAGTAAACAAATCATGGCAAAATAGTGTAGATTTTATAAGTCAAGCACAAATTCAACAATTCCTATTTTAAAAGAAGTATTTAATTTTCTAGTAAGTAGTTTTATTATTTCTCCTTTATACTGAAACCTGTTTTTCATTAGTGAGCTTGCCAGTACAATTCCAAACAAGTTTCCAGAAAACTTAAATGTGTTTTTAATGTAATGTTACTAAAAACATACCTAATTACTATTTTTATTTTTAAACACACACACACAAATATTTCAAATTGAAATCAGCCTTTACAGGCAAAATTAAGACATCCATGTCAAAGAGATGTCTACACAGTTCTGTGCCATTTTTTACAGTAGAACTAAGTTTGAATTTTATAAGTATGTTCTTTTATCATTTTGAATATTATAAGTATGTTCTTTTTTCTTTTCTCATTATTAAGTGTAGGCCTTTGAATGAATATGCTCTTTTTCTTTCCAATCTATAGTAATTACTTTAATTAAAATTTCCAAATTTAGACAATTCTTTCAGTATCTGTAAAACTCAATTGTGGCATCTTTAACAATTGTACTTTCTTCTTGCTCCTCTCCACAGCTACATACCTTTTTCAGAATTGCTCAACATATTGCACATTTCTAATCTATTAGTAATATATACTAGACATTGTTATTATGATTTATGTTTTAATTTGATTTTGCTTCTTGGATCCTGATACCCCAGCACGCATTCTCTTGGAATGAGCACACCCTTTCTGTCTCTCACACATGATCTATTGATGTTCTAAACCATTTATCCATGTCCTCCTTCAAAAGCCCCCACCACTTTGAAGCGCATCATATCAATTTGTTCTTGCCCTTACCCTTGATGCTGGGGATTCTCTAATGACCTAATGACGATGATATTCAACTGCACATGATGGCACAGGCCTGTAATCCCAGTACTTGGGAAGCTGAGACAGGAAGACTGCAGGTTCAAAACCAGCCTCAGCAACTTAGCGAGACTCTCAGCAACCTAGTGAGATTCTGTTTCAAAAAAAAAAAAAGAGCAGAAAATAAAATAGGGCTGGGGGTGTAGCTTGGAGGTAGAAAGCCCCTGGGTTCAATTCTCAGTACAGGAAAAGAAAAGAAAAGAATATTCATTCTCAGTTATTGTTAAGTTCGCTCAAGTTTCACTCTCTGCTTCTCTTTTTCCTTTTGCATCATTCTTGCAAACTTAATATCCATGAAGATGATCCATCCAACGCACATGTGCATCGGTTTCTGGGGCTCCTTTGTGCCATCTCTGTCTCAGATTCACTTCAGTAAATTACCAAAATGACACATTCTCCAACTCCCTCTCACCAGGACCCGTACCATTCTTAAATCTTGATTTTAAATGTTTATTTCACTTGCCTCCATCTTTTGATAGCTTACTTCATTTACTGTTCACAACAACCTCCGATGCATTGACTCTACCTCATTTCTATTATTTCTTGATGCTCCTTATTGCCCCAATTTCATCTTTTTTTAACTTAGCACTGTAACCGCTCTTTTGCAAAAATCCTAAATTATTCGTCCTGCTGTTTTTGTTTGTTTTTGCTTTTGTAGTGGGATGTAGACTCATCAGTCAAAATATCCGTGTCTCTAGCCGGGTGTGGTGGTGCACACTTGTAATCCCAGTACTTTGGGAGGCAGAGACTGGAGGATCCGGGTTCACAGCCAGCCTCAGCTCTCTCTCTCTCTCTCTCTCTCTCTCTCTCTCTCTCTCTGTACTTAGTGAGGCCCTCAGCAACTTCGTGAGACCCGGTTTCAAAATAAAGTATAAAAAATAGGGCCGGGGGCGTAGCGCGGAGGTAGAACGCCCCTGGGTTCAATCCCTGGTACTGCAAAAAAAAAAAAAAAATATCCGTGTCTCAGAAGCCCCGTCAGTTTCAAGGGCTGCACATACCTAGCAGGGAGACGTAGCTGGAGACAAATCCCACAATCTTGCTGGATGGACTCACCGCAAATATATGGCCACTGAACACAAATAGTCTCTAAACATTATCAAACAATGCGACTACATTTCTGGCGTAGGTCACCATTTCTGCTGTCTGACATCACTATTTTGTACCTTCTCTACAAATCTTTAACAAACTCCACCTTAACCTACCTATCAGGAATGGAATAATGTAGCTCAGTCGATTACCACTTCATCTTCCACTAACCACTCTGAACCATCTGTGACGGAATGCTCAACTCCCCCACTTGCGGCCATACAAGAACAGTCACTGCTCAAAGGCCAACCTCAATCTCGGGGTGTTTGGTACTTATTCCCTCTTGTCCTCTCACCTTGACCTTTAGAGCACCCTGCGTCAAAGCGCTTGAGCTCATGCTACTGTTAAGTCTCCCCTAGACTCCGGCCACTTCAGGATAACCTAGTCCTTCTTCCACGGTTATCTTCCTTTTCACACTCTATAGTATAACATAAGTTATTTTGCTGAAATACAAATCATCATTCCTCTGTCTGGAGGACCTTGTGTGCGTTCATGCCTGTTTACTTTCCTGAGAGTCCTCAGCCTGTTCTCCCCCATTTCAATGCATTCCAACCAAACTGGTTCCATCTTGCTCTTATAAAAGCTCAGCGTTTTCCTATTACAGTATTCGATCCCTGGCTTGATTTTCCTTTGGAATCTCCTTCCCCTAAAATCACGACAACACTCTCCTTACCATTTGGAATTCAAGTCAAAGCCCAGCTTCCCAGAGATGTCTCACCTGACCTTCACCCCTAAGCAGCTTTTCCATACACGTCTCTCAGAACTCTGGACCATGCATTACTTCTATGATAGTACCGGGGTTATCTTGTTTATTTACTTGTTTATTTTTATCTTCCTAAAGAGAATGCAAGCAATATAAGAGAATAGACTGCCAATCTCTCCATTAGTACTGTACACACAATTCTCAGGAGAAATTTGAACTATAGGACATGCTCAAAAAATATTTATCAATACACTGACTAGACCAATCACACTGTGCAAGCTATCTGCTGTAAAAGTGATTTTAAAAAACATGTTGATTATATTTTAATTTTTATAACTGGAACTCTCAATATATACTATCAATATGATACTGGCTTATTTAGTAACTTTAGAGTTCCATTAATATCCTCACTAATATTTTCATACATATGTATATAGTTTTAACATAAAAACTTATTCTGTGTGAACTTTTCAAGATTTTATTATTTTAGTTATTCTCACCAGTAAAAATTAAAGTAAAATAAACCCTACTGTGGATCTAAATAGAATTGCATTAAGGGTAAAAAATAGGGGTACAAGGGAAGGGGAAGGGTAAGAAAGTAGTGAATCTATGGAATTACTGTCATAAACAATGTGTATATATGAGATTATACCAACATCATTCTCATTGCTACATGTGGGGGGAAGGTGGGGGGGAGGCGGGGGGGAGCGGCACCAAGAGCTGTGTGCATGTATGTTAACACCAAACTGATACTCATTGTGATGTGAGACTACAATGCACCAATAAAAACATAAAAAAAGAAAAAGAAAAATATTTGAAAACAATAAACACTTTTGCATCACTAAAACTTGGCATAAAATGATGGTATGGTACATTTATGTTTTTATTCTATATTGGCATGCTACTCTTCTCAAAAATTAGATATATTAGCAACATTTGGTCTGCCTTATTTGAGTTGTCTACTTCAAATCACATTAACTTCAATTTCTGTCATTTTGACAATGAAAATCATATAGCAATGTTACAATGTAGTATCATAAAATATAGTTCAACACTACACTTAATTTAAGGGAAAGTAAATACAGATTTTTACTTTAAATGCAATGTATATGGGCATTTTTTAATTCTATGAACAACATGTAATTCTTTTTAAACATTTAAATCTTGTAGATTTTAATTTAAAAGTAAAGTTCAATTTTAATCAATTACAATATTCATTTGCTTCCTTATCTTCATTTCTTCATTCACCATTTGTGTGTATACAGTAAATTTTTACACATATATCAGGAATTCCCATAGGTTCAATCCCTAGTACCACACAAATAATAAATAAATAAATGAAAAAAAATAAATAAAATACTGTTCTATATAATCTCAGAGCTTAACCAAAGTAGACCTCACCCTAGTAGATGTATTTTATAATTCACTGTTATCCCTGGTTGAATTTGCAGTTCTGAGATGTGTATGTGTGGGTAGACATGCATATACAAGCTCACATGCAGAGACATTAACAAATGTTATTAAGAAAGCAAGAAATGCAGGATTTCACGCAAGTCCCTTGCCTCTCAGGACAGAGGAGAGGGGACCAGCTGATGCACACGGGTGGGCAGATTAGGAACCCAGCAGTGTTCCTGGGTTCTTTTCTGAACTTCAACTCAGGAAACACATTATTCCAAGCCTGCCTATGGGGAGCCCCTCCTCAACCCATAGTTCCTATTACCAATGTAAAAACAAAAGTAATGGAAATATAACAGATTATGAAAACTTGTTTCTTCCCACCTTCTCACACCACATAAAGATCATGGGTGGTCCTGAGAGTTTGCATTCCTGTAAGTGTGTTAAGCAGAAAACCATGGTTTCTTCCTAGCAGAGTCAGACAGGAAGTACATGAGTAAAAGCCCCACACTCCACCCCACGTCCCCACACACATGCCATCCATGACAAATGTCATAAAAGGCCACTCTGACTTTTGAGATTCAGTTACTCTATCATATTTACATTCTACAGCGACCACTAGGCCAGTTCACATCAAGGTTATCAGTTCTAAAGATTTCTTACTACTATCCTTGAAACACAGATCTTGTTCCATCATCTATCAAATTTTAGAATTCTAGAACAATCCCAAATCTTCCCAGAAAACAATATGGACTTTAAAAAATATAAAAGATAACAAGGAAAATTATCAACTTCATGAACAATTGTTTTTACCTGCCATGTTTAGTTTGGCATGATCACATAACTAAAAAATCCAAAAAATATATTTAGATAAAAGATCGCTACCACCTATCATAAGAGGAGGATACATAGAACTATGGGAAAGAGGATATAAACACAGGCTCACCTCTGGACAGCAACGCAGCCAGCCCCGACCTTACCATGGACATCCTGGGCATGTGGAGGGAGAGTGGTCAGCCAAACCTGCTCTGTATCATTTATTTCTGAAACTTGGCCACTCATATCAAATCCACTCTCATCTACAATATAAACTTCAGTCTACTGAATCAAGATGGGAAAGGATGTTACATACACCTCTTGGATGATTTAAGAATCCATTGTTTCTGGTTTCCTAACTGACATGCCTCACGTTATTTTCCACCTAAGGTAAACTGTTATCTCAAGCAAATAAGACTGATGAAATAGTTTTAGCTTTAGATTTGACAGATAAAAGCATGAAAGTAACCTTTCAACACTCTCTGGAAAAATAAGGACGTATAATGCTTTTGCAAAAATGATGTATTTAAAGGTAAACATCTTTGGGGGGAATATTTGTTCTGAAAATGTGACAGATGTCCCCAATTTATATTGGTGTATAAACCAAGATATATCTACATACATATAAGTATATGGTATATTTACTCATATGGATGCAAAGGATATAGAAGACTATAAGATATATAATAATTCTAATACAATAATCGCCATCCTCTTATAAGATGAATAGTTTTCAAAACTAGGTAATATTGCTGTGCCAGATGCTAGAGAATAGTCTTAGTTATATTTAGGGAGAAAGTTTTATCAAAATAAAAATTAGCATATTTCATGCATACTTTATTATTTACCTTGTCACTCCTTCGCCTGGTTATTTCTCTCAAAAACATTGTCTTAAAAGGCCATTCCTTCAATGACATTTCAGTCTAGGGACTAGCTGGCTTGAACCAACTTTTTAAAGCAGGCCTTAGGATGCGGGAAAAGCAAATGAGAAGTACTATCTCTGGAAATGAAATATTTCGATTTGAAGTAATAGTAGTTTCTTGCTAGCAAAAGCGCTCTCCCCTAAGTGGAAACGGAGCAGATGAATCTCCTAGCTTCGCTGGGGAGGGAGACAAGGCAGGCGGCTCCTGAGACAATAGAATCATCAGACAACTCCAAGCCCCAGTCTAATTCGACATGTCAGGCCCTAATCAGCTCCATTTCACAGCCCTGTGCGCCATAAAAGCAGATTTGTTTAACCACAACGTCTCTTTCAGCGTGACTGGGGAAGGAAGAGTAACGGACCAAACCAGGCATGTCTCCAGGCTTGTGTTATGGGCGCAATGTGGATCCATCATGTGCTGGCGAGGTAGAGGGAAAGTGACAGGCTCATTCATGCCTCGGAGACATTTTTAGGTCTATTGAAAATTTTAATCGGTGCACTCCGGATGAACCTTGGCACTCCTTAATTTAGTACATGTAGCCATGTGCGGAGTCTGTCTGCCCCAGATAGGGCCGGCTGGCTTCTGTAGGAGGCAGCCCCTGCGAGCGCTTTTCCTCTCTAAATTCATCCTGCCTTGAACTTTACACACACATATAAGCTCCATTTACAGGAGGATTTCAGAGTTAATTAAACGCTGAATTTGTTTCTTTAGAAATCGCATATGCCTCGGGGTGAAGGAATAGCGCTTCAGCAACGACTTTCATTTAGGATTAAGCATACTGTACATTTCTGAGGAAATTTTATTTTTATAAGTACACATCTAGAGAGATGGGCAAAATTCCCCCCCACCTGTGTTACCATAAAAGGTTTTTAAAAATAGATTTACAAAGGAGACCCTATGCTAAGAGATGCTGCAACTCAGCAAATTCAGAATGGTCCTTTTATGTAAAAGGCATTGGGGATGGACAAATAAACTAGAATACTGGTCAAATTGTTGCTTTGCTGATAAGGCTGTGGGATGTCTTTTACCAAAGTCTCCCAGGTTGGAGCCTCTTTGCTCTAGATCTGCTCTGCCTATGTCGTGGCGATAATCCCAGAAGTATAATATTTACAAATATTTGGGTCAGAGATGACAGGTCTGATTTTTATTACCAAACTCGCAAGTCAATGCCGACTTACATTATCTTACTCCCACTGAAGGTACTACATGTAACAGTGAACACTGAACTTTTTTTATTATTAATTTCCTTAAAGGGGAGTTCCTAACCAGGGACAAAAGGAGTGATCAAAGGACAAAACATCCCTGGAGCCTCGGTGGATTTACTTTTCAATTGTTTGTGGTTGAATCTTCACAATTCATTTACTACTTTGAGTTCATTTCCATTGATACTTTGAGCATCTTTTGCAAGGATACTGTATTTTCGCAAAATGAGCAAGCTTGTAGGGTCGTAGATTTGTAAAACGTCAGAGAATATTCTTTAAATGCAAATTCAGAAAAAAAAAGCACAGAACAGAGGGGAAAAAAAGTGCATTTAAAGGTTGTGAACATTCCCGACCTTTTTCTGTTTATATGTTTGGTTTAAAGTATTAACAAGACTTATGGTGTTCATTTCAATGTGGGATGTTTCTCTCCTTTCCTGTGCTTTTTCACTGGCCGTAAAGTTTGGAATAAATCAGTAAAGTTTGAAATAAAAATAATTATTTCAGTGTTTGAGGCAGAGATACAATTAGGCAGCATTTGGCATTTTTCTGTAGGTCAGATGAGCATATGGATTCTCGGAGGTAAAAAGTTCAATTCATGAGGAATAACAGAGACAACTGGAGGGTAGAATGGCTACAGTAAAATAAAACAGCTCTGAAGCGCAGCCGAGTAAGCCCCTGTCCATAAATCTTATTAATCAGGGACACTTCAAAATAAAATGAGCAAGGGAGAAAAGTTTGCCCCATCTCAGAGTGGTCCAGTGTCTTTAGTACTTAAAAGAGAAGGTAGAAAAAAGAATTCAGAACAGCGAAAAACAGATAAATGAAGGAACAATGCAACTTTTGCAATTTGTTGAATATAAAGCATGTATAATATTTTGAAGAAGCATGAATATTCTATATTATATGTGTCAAATTTTTATATTTTCACATGTGGGGAATTCTTATTGGTTGTGTGAAATACTCTTATTTTTGGAAAGATACTTCTATATGTCATATGATTTCCATTGCTTGACTTATTGAGATAAAAATAATGGTAAATTAAATGTATGTCCTGTCCAAATGCCCAGGGTTTTAATTCTAGAACACTCACTATTTCGGTATTTATTCATTTTTAAGAAGGATTGTTTTCCTGGTTTCTAAAAACAGACATTGAGAAAGGAAATTGAATAAAGTAAATTAGGATGATCTAATTGTGAGTGAGTCAAAGCCTCATAAAGCTTTATAACTTGGAAATTTTCTCTTAATGTCTCAGAGGAATTTGCTATTAAACAATTAGTCTCAAGAAAAGCAACACATATAATAATGTAAACACTGAAGAAAACCTAATTAGTCCATTATTTTGATAAAAATAATTATTTTAATGATTCTCATTTGGTAATTATAAAACAAACAGCACATTTTTATTAAACTTCAAATCTCTGTGAGTGGTAGAATCGTCCTTCAATATTTTTTCCTTTGAAAAATTATTATTATAAATAAAGCAACATCAACTTTTATAAAATTTCAGAACTATGTATATGTCAAGAAAGAAAAAAAGAGCCCCACCTCACAATACTTAGCGATCCTAGCATTTTGGTATGTGTCGTTCTCAGTTTGTCTTCTTTCGTTCAGTGGTGACAGACGAAGACATAGTTATGTAGAAATGGATGAATACAAAAGTAAGATTCTGTTGTTTTTTGCGTGAATGTTTGTGTGAAAGAATGAAACGGAGCCATGTAAATAAACAGCAGAATCTCACTTTTGCATTTATCCACCTCTCATAATCATGTCTGTGTCAGCTGGCATTCAGTGTTTACAGTGCCAACAAGTATTCTTCAGCAGTAGGAACTTTGCTGGCCTTGAAGAATCTCCATTTTATAGATATGTCGCCAGTTAGTGGGTTAATCAGATTTCTTGCATTTTTATATTCTTTCCTTATTCTTTTGTTGAAAGAGATTTTGTGCTATTTATTTTTCTTCAAAAACAAAAGCAGATTCATGATAATTTTCCTAAACTACCAATTTTGTGGCATCTAATGAAAATTGCTTAAATATGATTTCTATAAAACAGAAGTACATCTTCATATTTTTTAAATTGAATTTGAACTCTTATAATATTAACTATTATAAAAATATTTATTGATTGATATTTTATTGTATGTAATCATTTATTTGTATATTTGGTTTTAATCAATATTGCAATCTTTTATATAATCACTCCTTTTTATATATTACTAATATTTTACTTCTTATATTTTTAGGGCTCTTAAAATATTTTTTTTCTTATTTGCGTATGTGTCATTTAAAATGTATAAAATTAAATGTAGCATTTTATTATAATTTATATATTTGTATAGTGCACAGTTTTTCCTCAAATCATGAAAATCTTCACTCGTATTTATTATATTATTCTTTTGTCTTACTCTATTTTGAATATCAGCTCTTCTCTATCTATGTGTAATTTGATAAGATATATGGAAAGGGAGAAAAATAAATTTAGTTTTTTTAAGTTACCATAGAACATTTTATAAAATGATGTATCTTTTTCATTTTTTATAGCGCCTTCTTAGCATATACTAGGATTTACACACCAAGGTCTACATCTGCATTCTTTTGTTGTTCCATCATATTGTTTCCCTATTTCTTTTTTTTTTTTTTTTTTTTTTTTGCGGTACTGGGGATTGAACGCAGGGGCGTTCTACCTCCGCGCTACGCCCCCGGCCCTATTTTTTATACTTTATTTTGAAACCGGGTCTCACAAAGTTGCGGAGGGCCTCACTAAGGAGAGAGAGAGAGAGAGAGAGAGACAGGGAGAGAGAGAGAGAGAGAGAGCTGAGGCTGGCCACGAACCCAGATCCTCCGGTCTCCGCCTCCCAAAGTACTGGGATTACAAGCGTGCGCCACCACGCCCGGCTTCCCTATTTCTTATTCAGGAGTACAACACTGAAATCATGATAGCTCTTTAAAATGAATTTTAGTATTTTGTTAAGTCCTCTCATTTTTTGCTTAAAAAAAACAAATTCTCTCCTATAATCCTTCCCAAATCATTTTATCATATTCTTGTTGAATTCTACTAAATGTGATTCTATACATTTATATTTTACTTGGGAATAAGTTGCACTTTAAAAACATTTATATTCATCAAATTTTATAAAATATTTTTCTCTGTTTCTCTCAACTTATACATACAAGTACAGATGTATTTATATTTTATGTATACATTTAATGTTAATTTTAGGTGATATAAATGCTTATGATAAGTGCCAATAAAATGTCTGTGTATGTGTGCTTCTTACGTATCATTGTTAGATTTTGGAAATTTTTAATCTATTTCTATTAGTCTTAATATATATTTTATTCCCATGGCTTATCTACTGAGTAAATAACACCTGCAAAGAAAATTTATCAGATCCAGTATTTCTAATTATGTTTACAAATTTTTCAATGATGTATTATTTTAGTTAAAAAGGGACTGACACGAATAAATGCAGACAACCCCTCTGCTCCATCACTCTTTATGGGACCAGAAAGATAGCTCTAAAATATCACTTCTGCCAGGATGAAGTTTTAGTTTATGCCGTATTTGTGCCTATTTTGATAGTCCCTATTTATCCTTTTATTATTTAATTTATTACTATACATTATTTTTCAAAGGCTGTATTTAGTGTTTATAATCTCTACTTTTCTGTCATATTATTAATATGATTTTTCTTTGTTAATTTAACTTTTAGGATGTTAGGGTTGTTTTTATTTTAGCTTACTGAGTTCAATACCTAGTTTATTTTAACTCATTTCAATTGGTTTGCAATGATTAGACTAAGGCTTATTGGACAGGCTTCCAGAGGGGTCGAATGATACACATTGAATCCTTATTTTCATCCAGGTCCAATCCTACCTATCCATAAGTTTTTTGTCTTGTCGGCATATTTATAGATATTGATATATACAGATAGAGATACTGGGTAGATAAATCAGAACTCTGAGAATACAATACAATTTTGTTTCCAGGAAAGGAT
Source organism: Glis glis (assembly GCA_004027185.1). NCBI lineage: Eukaryota > Metazoa > Chordata > Mammalia > Rodentia > Gliridae > Glis > Glis glis. The sequence continues at coordinate 15,045 of PVJS01021731.1, forward strand.
AAACAAGGAAAAGTATGGTGTTTTCTGAGGTCTTTTCTTGGACAATACAACAGTCCCTCTCTTCCACTGCCTCCTTTTCTTTATTCTTGTGTTTCATGGTTGGGGGTCATATTGTTAAAAGAAGAAGGCTAGGAGGTGTTGAGTGAGGAGCCAGCAAGTCTGTCCTGCCCAGGTCCCCTTACTGTCATCTGAGCAGGTGTCTGTCAAGCCGGCCAACTAACACTGCTCTTTGGTTTCAGAGTCCTGGTCAAGGAGAGCAGGACTTTAAGAGACTGGCATGTGAGACCTCGGGCAGCCAAGCATGAAATGGGCTCCAGTGGATAACCTTGAGCAGGAACAAAAGAACAATCTCTTTCCAAACCGCTGGGAAATGTGTACTTGTGAATTCTTCCAAGACCAAAGAGGCTAGGATGCGTGCTTAAAGGTTATGGGAGAAAACAAAAAAACAAGCACTAGAGCTTTCTAATTGTAGTCAAACACTGTATTTTTAGTTAAAATGTTGGATGAAACACTTTCAGATGAATTGAAGGTTGGAGTTGAGGGTGGGAGAAGCCACACTCCTGACTTACCTGAGTGCCAAGGAATCGGCGATCCGGGAGGTACAGCACTCGGCACACGTGGGTGACATTTGGCCCTTTTATCATGTGTCTCTGGACTGCTGGCTCCTGAGCCCTCCAGCTGATGAGAAGATACTGCTGCCTTGAGCGGTCAGGGGCCTAAAGAAGGGGAAAGGGATTAATCCATCTGAGTAGAAGATTCCATTAGCGAGCCTAAAGCTGAAATCTGGTATGAGAGATGTTTTGCTGATCTTGCTATGATTATATGCTCACATTATATGTTAAACCTTATGTATGTCCTTTCTCATTTAGCAGGGAAGCTTTGCATCAATGAATAGAGGCTTTCTATCAGCTTTGTAATTCTCAAGGAAATGAAAACTCCTCAGAGATTTTTTTGTGTGTGTGGGTGCCACAAATTTGGCAGAGGTGAATTGTTAATGATTTTTCTTAGCCAGACTTAGATTTTTATACAAGGATATTATTTAGAAACTTTTTAAAGCTATTGTTGTCATAGGCATTTTTCGTCTTTCTTGCAAACTTGTTTTGTCACAATTTTCCATATTAATTCATTATGCTTAACGACTAAAATTTAGAGGTAAGTTTCTATTTGCAGGAATATTTGCTAAGTATCTCTATTCTACGTTAACCTAAGAACCTTTAGAAATGGGAAAATACATGTGTCTCTAAAAAGAAAACAATGAAAAATTCTCTGATTTAATTAATTATCAGGCAAAACATAGATTTTTGAAGTCACAAATCACTCATTCTTTACTAATAAGTATTTTGCATCGCTATCATTAATGATATTTGAAAATGCACACAATTTTTATATTAACATATAAAAGAAATGCTTTAGACATTCACACTGTGCATTTTTTATATTCACTAAATAAATTATTGCAATTTATTTAATATGAATTGCTGAATGACTAACTTAAATGATACTGCTTTTTTAGAAATAGAAGGCCCGCTATAGAGGGCACTGGGTCATGAGTCTGCAATATTGGGTGCACAGGCACACAAGTCATTCCACTAATTGGTTATGTCACCTTGCAGCGTCCTCAGTAGGGCTAAACCATTTAATGCCAGCCTCCACATATACAGTTTCTGGATATTAGAAGGATAGATTCATAATCGTTTTCAAAAATTATATTATGGTAGTAAGTGACAGTTATTATCAGTTAGTATTTCTGTTATTATTATTAATGTTATTATTGACACATTAATGTCAAAACAATTGAGAAATATAATCAGCATGCAGCAAGTAAATGATTCCTTCGGGTCAGAGCCGGCGACCTCTGTTCAGCTCATTTCTTGTAAACCTGGAACTGTCTGGTGCTACACATGAGGCGAAAAATTCAAATAAACAGCTTCTTTTTTTTCTAGAACATCCTATATTGGTTTCACAAAGAAGACATAATATACCATAAATAATAAATAAATACACATAAACGAGGAAAGACATGATAGCTGAAAAGTAGCAAAAATTCATGCGTACGCCCAGAAGTGCAAAGCTAGGCCACAGTTGTTATCACAAGAGGTTAATTTAAGAGTGTACTTAGAAGAGGCAACTAACTGGTTCACCTTGACCCTGTCCCATTTTTCCCTCCTTTTTATTTTAATCTAGAGTTTTAAAAAATGATTTGGAGGCTAAAGTAATATATTTGAATGGATTTTATGTTGAGAAGACTATTAACAAGGAATTAACACAATCATCAATAAAGACAAGCAAGTTAATTGATAAGGCGAACTCATCCCATCGCTTCTGTCTACGCTGGGAGCTAAAAATAGCTTTCTCAACTTCCCCAAAGAAGGAAATCATTCCTTTAGAAGTGAATTTAAATTTATACTTTGTTTTCTGGCTTTTGGGTTTTAATTCAGCTAACTCAAAACTTGACCTTCTTGTTAATACAAGTAGGTTAGGATGAACACTCTTTGAACTGTTTACTTTTTAGTAAAATGCATGTAGAAATTCTCCATCCTTGCTTTGCAATGTCAGCGTAGTTTCTTGGCTCTCCCCTTACCTCAAAAATGAACCTTTGTTTCTCAAATGGCATTGAAGGTAATGACTGAAGTAAGCGGGTCGCTCTCCACAGTTCTGACTTTGGATTCTTTTCTCCTTAGGTGAGCTTTCCACGGGACTGTGGTCCTCTCTCCCCTAGCTTTCCACCCCAGGTCAAGTTAGGCTCCCTCCTGAGCAGCTTCTAGAGAAGAGGAAGCAATCGGTACCTTCCTTCACTCTAACTTGAACCCTCGCTCAGTGGTCCCCTTCCTCCAGAGTCTTCAATCATTGCCTCACAGAGAGGGACTATTGTGAATGGTACATAGAGAATTGATAACCCCTTCAAGGCTACTGAAATCACCAGAAGTTTCTGTATTTGATATTCTGTTCAAATATGAAAAATCTAATTTTGTTTTTCATTTAGGTAAAACCAAACTGCTTCCAGGAGAATGGTCTACATGCTGCCTGATTCAACCATTGCTGCTACCGTTAACATGACTCAGCACTTTGTTCAGGGCGTGACTACTTAACCCATTAAGTCCTAAATTGTCATTTATGCAAACATAATACATATTCAGATATAATTTCAAGGTTACCATATGTGGTATAAGTGTTGCTCAATTAAAATTTTTATAGGTGCTCTAAATCTGGGACAATGGGATAAAATGGGTTAAGGAGAGGCAGAAAAAAAGGAGACACTGTAGTCAGAAGTTGCAGGTGGTGGTGATAGGAAAAGTCTGTGAGGCATGGGGCACCTGGGAGAAGTAGGAAAGTTTGTGATCAGGACACCCAGACAGTCTGGTTCCTACTGAGGTTCTGATGAGTATCTGTCACCCTTCAGCATCTTCTGGGAAGAGCAATCCTGATCTTCACCCTTGGGATAGCCCAGCCTTCACCATGCAATCAAGCAACTCATCTGCCAATGGTCCTTTTCTTCAGGAACAAAGCAGGAGTTAGGGCAAATAGCTACCTCTGCTTTTCTTGTTGGAACTGGATAAGTTTCTGGCCTCCCCACTTGGAACATGGAAGGGATTTTCCCATGAAAAATTAACACCAGTGAAAGGGCATCCATAATGCTGGGGGTTTGGGATCGTACTTTGTGTTCATTATGCATTAGGTTGAGTTTTATGAATTTGCCTCAGAAGCTGACCACATTTCCAACACTCTTTCTCTAGGAAAAGGTCAAGTTCAGGGCAGTGAATCATAAAACCAACTCTTGGAACATAGCCTATTCAGATGGTGCTGGAGTGAATCTCTCCATTGTGCAGGTATAAAGGAAGAGCTTGCGCTCGCTAATCCCATTTCTAGCTGAGTTTGGAAGTCACACTTCTAAGAGAACTTTCAGGATTATGGTGCTGTCCTTCTGAAAAATAAATAAATAAATAAATATAAATAAAATAAAAGCTCCTCTTTATCCTGAATGCCTTACATTTCCGTAGAGAGCAACTTGGGTTAAGTATTTTTTTTTTTTTCTGTTTCACTTACAAAACCTGTTGGCTTTGCTTTTTGGTGGCTCATTCCTGGAGTCGAAGTAAGTGGTTAAGGGCATATAAAGTTCACTCCCAGCCCGCAGTTCTTTAAGCCTTTATTTCCCTGTCAGTGTTATTATGTCAGCAAGTATGTGTGGGTGGTAAAGGAGGCCCTGGGAACACTAACTGCTCACCGATGAAATAAAAAGCTGCAAAAATAATGTAATTGGGGAAAGAGGCTATCAACTAATCCCAACATTCTAGGCTAAAAAAATTAAAGGTTTTAAGTTACATCAGCATTAGCATTGCACATACTTTCCGACCAAATTTATCACAACCTTAAAATAAACATTGCGCACAAGGAGAGTTAATGGTACCTAATGACTTGTCTTCGAGTGGGCTCTAATCTGGTTCATTGTCTTCAGTGAAAGGAATAAAAAGTTGGGGTTATCGAGAGAGGAAGCACGGGCCCTTATATTTGGCTGCTTTTTGCATGAGTAGTTGTAAGCTGCTTATTAAGTGAGTTCTTTGACTCCGAGGGATGGATGGATTATTTAAAGTATTTGGCAAGCAGAAATGTGTTAACCAATCTATGAATAGTAATTCCTGAAAACTGGAGCAATGCGTGTGTCCACTGGAGAGAAATGTAGAGGCTTTTCCGAGTAGGGTCTTCCCAGTGACTTCGCCACCTCTCTAGCAGTATTGTGACCTGCTTCCTAGGAGGCACAACTCAGGAGCCAATTATGATATATCAAATCACCTCCCCAAGTAAGATTTAAGAGGGGTGAAACAGGACAACAGGACTGTTTGTTCTTATGAAATCCTTAATGGGGAAACCAACCGGATTATGTGTTTCTGTTCTTTATTCATTCATATTTTCTGAAAAAAAGCAGAGCAAGATGGGAAGTATATTAATCATGTTACTTCTTTGACTGGAATAATTTATTAAACAGTATCATAATTTCCTGGAAGATTTACTAAGCATCCTCAATTACTTAACTCTTGTGGAATAATTTACATACTGGCAAAGCTGATGAGAAAAAAATATGCATGAACGAAGTCATTAACTTAGCATATTTCAGAAGCACCTGGATGAAGATAATGTCTTCATTTTCCCAGTTTTTCATGAAGTACCGTTTGCTGTGTATCAGCCTTTTAATATAGGCCTTTGCAAATTATCATTTTACTTCATAGAAAGAATAAAGAATGAGAATTTTACTTCTCATCCTTAGTATTTTGGATTAGTTTCAAAGATTTATTAATACTAAATTAATTTAAGTAAATATTCTCACATTTATTTGCTTGCTAATGGCATAAATGTTTTCTCCCAATTTGCTGAGCGTAGTCAATTTCTAGTGACAATTTCTATGAATTTTTTTTTTTTTGCTAATGACCTTTATTTCACTCTTAGTGCAATACTCTGATTCCTCCTTCAGATGTTTGAAGCCCTTGTGATAGTCAATCTAGTTTGTCAACTTGACCTGATCATGACACACCCAAGATCATGTGACTTTGGGTGTGTAACAGCAGATTAAACAGAAAGCCTGCCCTGAATGTAGGCAGCAGGATTCTGATAGGTGCAGGACTTAGATAAAAGAGGGAGAAGCCGCATAGAGCAGTGCGCGACTCTTTCTGAGGAAAACGCATCTGCTCTCGCCTGATATCAACGGCCGCCGGCTTCGCCTTTCTCTGAAGAGCTTCTTGATCTTCTCGGCCTCCAGCCCTTCAAACTGAAACTTCACCATCATTTCTCCGAAGAGCTTCCTGATCTTCACGTCTTGGACTGGGACTGAATTAGTGGTTGCTCCGATCCTAAGACTCCAGCTTTTAGACCGCTTGACCAGCTACTGGTTCCTCTGACTCTCCACGTGCAGTCAGAACCTGGGACTACGTTGCTTCAAACTGTAAGCCCATCTGCTAAATCCCTTTTTCAAATATACTCATTCTGTGAATTCTGTTAATCTAGTGAACCCTGTCCAATACAGCCCTACTTGGGTACAGAGCTCTATGTCGATCCTTGGAAGACGCCTATGAATCAAACCAGTGAAGAATTTTCTAATAAAATCTGCATTGTATCTCTCAAAGGTGCATTTGAACAAAAGCCTTAAAAATCTCAGTAATGGTATTGCTGGATCTCCTATACATATAAAAGAGATATTGTTTTTGTTTAAATCTAAGATGACATTGATTATTAAACCATTCATTCATTATGTTGTGTACCAGTCAGGAAGAAAAAGGTTTATAAATCAAGATGCATGCTTAGGAATAATTTTATACAGCATATATATTTGTCACAGGAGCTTTTAGAAACTTTGAAATGTATTTACTATATTCCAAGGGAGATGTCATTTCCCCCCCTCTACATTGCTTGTAAATGATGGACGATCGTTTTGAACATATCTCACTTGCCAAATATAGAATGACTTGATCTGCTTCCATTCTTAGGTACAATAAAGCACTGCGGTTTTATTTTGAAAAATAAATAAATAAATAAATAAATAAATAAATAAATAAATGTAATTGTACTCATTCCTCCAATAGCTAATATCTGCTATTTTGAAACAGGGTCTTGCTAAGTTATAGTATGCTGGCCTCAAACCAGTGATCTTCCTGTCTCTGCCTCCCAAGTACTGGGATCACAGGAGCAACATTGGTAGCAAGTGAATGTCACAGCAGGCAACCTTGGTGATGAAGAATTCCAGTCCCCAAGATGTACACTTGCTGACTGCATGGATCCTTTGGTAGTTCTCTAAAGTCTTGAACTTGAAATCCTATCATATATGAATTGGAAATAATAACACCAATAACACATTTGAGAAGAAAATACAATGAGATAATATATAAAATGCATAGTCCAATTGCATGTGTAGTTTATTTTAATTATTGCCATCTAAATTAATTATTGTTTTAGATAGCTATTCTAATCATGTACCAATTTGACAATATTTAGAATATTGTTGAGTTTAAGAAAAGATTGACTATAAAAACATTCTCTAGATTTCCCACCATAAAACTGAGTAATAAGAAAATATAAAAAAGAAATGTTTCTTAATAAGCATATTGTTAATATATACTTAATAATATGTGTTAATAATAAAATAAGTACTTTATTATTTTTATAAATTTTATTTTTTCAATATAAACATACACAAATAGATGATAAAAGATTATATACCACATGATGTGTGCATGTATGACTGTATCACTTTGAGTATCACTATAATATATAATTACAATGTACCAATAAAATAAGACAAGACAATCATGGGTTTGAGGACAGCCTTACCAAGTAGTGAGACTCTCATCAACCTAGCGAGACCTTGTTTCAAAATAAAAATAAAATAGGGCTGGGGGTGTAGCTCAGAGGTAGAATGCCCCTTGGTTCAATCTCCAGCACCACAATAAATAAATAAAAAAATAAATAAATGTAATTCTAAGCTTTTCTGGCACATTAAAAGAATGTTAATCCAAGTAACATTCAAGAAGATGTAATTCAAGAAGATGAAAATCTTAATTTAGGAAGAAGTAAGATTTGTGAAGATTTCACTTTTACTTTATGTATCAGGCAGGTTTCCACAGGTTATCAAAGTAAAGGTGGACATTTCATGATCAGTGACACCCATACTCACATTTATATTTTTTGACACAAAACTACATAGCTGATCCATTTCCTAACAAATGCCCAATTGTGAGTAGTATATATTAACAACATAAGTTTTTTTTTATTATTTACACCCTGGTGTAATATAAATGAGGAAGGAATGAAAATCTAGAGAGATGTCCCATAATAAATTCTAGGATGCTATATTGATTATATTAAAATCATATTAACTTTTTCTCTTTGTCAAATATCTGGGATTCAGTTCTTATTTTTATATCTTATTTATGTATGTACACACACATACACACAGACCAAGAGAGATTATCTTTTGTATATGAGAAAATGCCTGAAGATTCTCAGATGACATCGACTGATATATTTGTAAGATTTGCTCTTTTAGAAATTGAATAAATTTATAAATCACCCTTCTGGTACGGAAGTGTAGTACCGAGCAGTTGTAATGATCATGTAGTTCACGAGGCGAGCACATGGCTGAGGATCCAGCAAACTTGTCAAAAAGCATCAAAGGGTCGATGGAATCAGAACTAGATATTCTGACTTTAAAATTTGCTTAAAATGTCTTTTTCACAATCCACAAAACAACTCATTTGTATGTTTCTTTCCCCAAAAAATGAAAATAGTTATCCCCTTGCTGATTGTGTCATCGAAAAGATATTAGTAATTTAAGGTATTTTGAATTCAAAAGTCTTTTAAAATTATTTCTTGTTTTATGCCTACCAAAATTTCTAAAAATTCATGTTTGTTTTCAAGAATAAATTTAAACCCCAATTTCCTTGAAAACTTGCTATACCCATCAATGAATATGAGTTTTATTTTCAAAAAAATATTTGTCTTTCTTCAGCTTAAGGTTTACAAGAATTGTTATTTAGTACCATGAGTTTCACAGCAGCCTTGTAACGAACGACCTTTATCTTTAGATGCTGTATTTATACATCTCTCCCTTGCAAGGGAGTAAGATGTGGCAGGTTCCTCCGTAAAATGACAACCTAGTTGGAGGAAAAAAAATACATATGTAACACAAAATGAGAACCATCAGGATGTTTTACAGGTCAAATGGCAAAACTATAAATGCATAGGACGTCGTAATGTTGAGAGTATGATTTTAGTGCCATCTCATAGATTTGGGGTAAAAAATAATGTCCAACTAAAAATCTGTTCAGAATATAACACTATGAAACTGTACCAGCATTATACTCTGATAAATCTTATTCTGAGCTTACAAAACATTTTCTTGGAAGAAGTGACCACCTACATGATAACACCGAGTTGTACTACCTTTGATAATTCCACTTTGAACATTTTGAGAAAAGTCAACGGAATGCATTTTGTTGCTTTCAAAAATGACATTGGTAGTGATAAATTGAAAAAATATAAACAAAGAAATGAACAGAAATGACAAGGCATTCCTGCACTCTTTCTTAGCTGGAATGGGAAATCACGTGCGCCGCGGTGCCCGTCAGTGTCAGCTTCATGGACGCCACATTGAGTTGGCTGCACCTGTCATTCGGTGTCATATCAGGTCGCACGGTGCCTTATAATAAATGCTGACACGGGGTAGCAGGCTTCCCTCGCACCTATGAGCGCAAATTCAGAATAAAAGCAGATGGCAGGCTGTTTGCTGCCGCAACTATTGTGGCAAATCAAATATCTAGATCTAATTATGGGAAAGGATGTCAAACTGCTAACCTTGTATTCCCAACTTCATCTTACACTTCCTGGTGTCAAAGATAAATGCTGTTTGTTCTGATAAGATGCTTTGTCTTGAATCACGTGACACAATAGCAACCAGCCTAATCAAAGTTGTCTCTTTCTTAATATTGCCCTGGATATCCGACTAGAATGTATGAGCTAACCACTTTCCACGCGACTATGATTATTTTAGAATTATTTTTTACAGATGTGATCACAGTGTTGCTTTCGCATTGGCTTTCAGTGACATCTGAAGCCCAGATGATGTAGTGGTCAACTCCTGTTTTGGAAACAGTGACAGTTTTTTGTTTGTTTGTTTGTTTTGCCTCTGATCCATTCAGATTCTAAAATTGTGGAGAAGAGTAGCCAATCAGATGTCAGTGAAAGTTTCCAGAGATGATAACTGTTTTAACAGGACACAGAATGAACAATCCCTGCTAAATATGGCAAAATGTGGCTAAACGATTCCTGTATCACATTAAATTTCAGGCTAGGTCAGGGAACATTGAAAATAAAACCTAATTATTCTCCAGTGAAAAGTTCAATATCGCCATTAAGATCTGACCTACTTCGGGAGCTCTTTAAGCTCTCTGCTGCAGAGAGTAGCAGGTATTCTAAACTGTTTTGAAACATTTAGCTGTTGAGTGATACATCATAATTATGATTAGAAAATTGATGTTTTATATGATAAGTGAAATTTATTATAAAAAAGGGAATTTATAATTGGGTCATTCTCTCTTTAGTGGTAGAATTAAAGGTATTCTGTCACAATCAATATAATATTTACAAAGTAATACAATTAAACAGGTCAATTAACCTAATGAACTTAGTTTAATACTTCACTAACTTAATAATTAGTTTGTAGAGACTTTTAAAACACAGCTATTCTTCATAAAGATTTGTTTTGCTTGGACCTTATGAGGATATGTGGTAATTTTCATTTTGAGTGGAGACATCAGTATGAGAAACATTAGTCTTATTACACAGATCCATTGATTAGTTAAAAATATAGACAACAAAATAAATGTGCTGCTCCAGTGTTTTGAAATTTATTTTCTTGTAAGCTTCACTGTGATGTCTCAATATTTCTTAATTTTTATAGCAAAATAAAGCCACAATCAGTTCTTATTTTGTTCTATGTGAAAGTGTAGTGCAAAATTTGGGAAACATATATTAATGTTTTTTTCAATAAGGAAATTAAATTGAACATAAATATTTCTACTTTATGTGTGTGTGTGTGTGTGTGTGTGTGTGTGTGTGTGTGTGTGTTTAGTGCAATGAGCACTAAGCAAAATGCTTAGATAAACAGACAGACAAACGGAGACAAAGACCAACAGACAGAAAGACAGAGAGACAGATAATTTTACGTACTTGCTACAGAACTTCCCAGTGCTGTGCTTACTATTTACCATCTTCCTACAAATTTTTGTCCTAACTTAATTCTTTTTTTTAATTTTTTGCAGTACTGGGGATTGAACCCAGGGACATTCTACCTCTGAGCCACACCCCCATCCCTATTTTATTTATTCTTTAATTTGAAACAGGGTCTCACCAAGTTGCAGAGGGCCTCACTAAGTAGCTGAGGCTGGCTGCGAACCTACGATCCTCCTGTCTCAGCCTCCCAAGTACTGGGATTAGAAGCGTGCGCCACCACGCCCGGCTCATAACTTGATTCTCTAAGTACAGACTTAGTACTCTTTCTTCAGTCTTTTCCTTCTAGAACTCTCATCAACACTTGAAAACTTTTACAGCCCTTCTCTTCTCCCACTGAATTGTTCTCGCGTGTATCTGGTGCTGCCCAAATATCTCTTACTGTACAAGCTGTCTCTGGGGCCCCAGGATCAGACTTACAACCACTTAGTAGACAGCAACAGCTCAACTAGTCATCCATTCATTTGTTCATCTTCTAGTCCACCCAACAAACATTATTCTTCTCTAGTTACATGACTATGGGCCTAAGAACCCAAATATGAGACAATGTCTGTCCTGTATTGAGGGAGTGGGCATGCAAACATCGAGTCCAATGAGGTCTATCATGGCAAAAATATTTTCAGATTACAATCAGGGTGTATAAGTGTGATTTGGGAATTTGATCTTGAGTGTGGTGTCACAGGAGGAAAACGGAGGGAAAAAAAACTAAATAAAATAAAACAAACAAACAAAAACAAAAAAAACTTCCAAGAGATTATGACTGTGTTGGGCTGAGTCTTGCCCAACTTTATTGTTTTATTTTGAAGCAGCATCTCACCAAGTTGTTGAGGTCCTCACTAAGTTTCTGAGACTGGCCTCAAACTTTTGATCCTGCTGTCTCAGTCTCTCAAGTACTGGAATTACAGGAGTGTGCCACGACACCAAGCTGGGCCGAGTCTTAATACCTGAGGGCTCACTCCACCTCAATGAGTATTTTTCCTGCTAAGGAAGCCCTGTGCTAAGAGAGATATGAAGTGGTCAGCAAGGTGTATGGTAGAAGAGGAACATTTAGGCATAGCCAAAGGCAACACATGAAGGTTTCCAGTCAGTGCTCAGAGAGACATGAGGATGAAGAGAGAGGAGAGGAATATTGTAGAGGCTCGTTAGGACATGGTAAACAGATGAACTTTATCAGAAAACAGTGGAAAGACCATCAGTGGGTTTTCTGGGAAGTATGATGTCCTAGTGTTCCTTTCATAATAGCAACTCTTTGCAATAGTCTCTATATATCCTTCACAAACGTTATCTGTCCAAAGCATGTTTTATTTCCAACCTTTCTCCTCCTAATTTATTCCAGCATATTTTCTACAATGGAAACCCAGTTGCCTTTGAGACTAGCCTTTCTTTCTTCTCCTACTACCTACATTAGCTGTCACAGAAAGTCCGTTCTATCTCAACATGTCTCTTAAATCCACTCCTTTCTCTCGATTCCCAGTGAAATTTTCCCATCTCTGCCTCTCAGAATCCCGTACTTAAAAGATTGTACTATTTTTTCTAACTTTGCTCATGCCTTAATCCCTTCTAATTTATCACCTACCCTGTCACCAAGGTTGCTGTTTTAAGTTAATTTTATCACAACACTCCCTTGTTGGGTCATTACTGGACAAAATCCAAACTAAGCAAGGACTCAAGGTTTGTTTTCCTCTCTGACCTCAACTTCTGGTTTTTGAACCCCAGTTCTGGCCTTGCTGCAAAAGTTTCTGCAATATTAGCATGTGGAAATTGGATTCTACACTTACGTGTGCCTGGTATACAGAAACGCTATGCAAGTATTTGCTATTGTAGCTAACCAAAACTACAAATGTGGATGAAACCAAGAGAAAATCAAACATAAAGCTCAGATTAATGAACTGGAAAATAGTTTAGAATGCACTTACAAGACTGGGTTTTCTGAAAAAAGTATATTTAGGATGAATATATAAGAATTACACATGCTAAAATGTCACATACAGAGCAATATACAGAACAAGAATTCTTAGAACTTTTTGCCACCAACAGTTATGAGTTCGTTCTACGGTAAATTACACCTGACCTTCACCTACACTACCCTATCGCTATTCATGAGCAAGCAATATTTAAGGCTGAGTTTATTGAATTGATGTTGATGAGAAATTGTCCACCCCCTATGAGTAGTGCAGGGCTACTCCTTCATCATATTTTACTTGGCAAGATAAAAGAGAAACTCATGATTTACACAAAAGGAAAGTCGCAGATTTTATCCTTTACATCTAATGAGAGTTTCATTTGGCTTTGATCCATGGACAACTGGTGGAAACTGAATGTCCTCACCTGTGTCCAGGGAAGTTCTGCTCTGCCAGCTCAAGTCCAAGTGAGAGGCAGCTTTTCCCTAGCTCGCAGACGTGAGTCTTTAACAGGGAGCAGATACATTATCACTGCATCCCAGACCTTCCGATTTGATTTTTCTCAACCAGATCTAAGCACGTGGCACCTAACTGCTCTCTATCCTTGGTACGTACGGTTTGTTTGGGAACCAAATCTAATTTAGCTTTCTAAAAGCTGATCAACAAACCGATGTCTTTCTATAATGAGATTGTGTTGGGCCATGTCAAAATGAAAGAAGAAAAAAATTAGTTCAGTAAAGTTTTCCTAAGGCTCAATGTATTCATTGTTAAGCACTTTAAGTTAAAGACTGAGATGATTTCTTTCCTAATGTTTGACACTGAAATGCCTTTCCTTCCATGAAATGACAGTGATGGAAGGTTCTACTTTAAGATGCTAGAATCTCATTTTGTTTGGGATTATTATAACCTCACTAGGGAACAAATAAATGTTGCCAACCCAATTACCGCTTTCATACATTTTTTGTATTTTACTGTTCTGTGAAATCCCAATATCCAAGAATTCTTCTAGTATCCATTCTTCAGAACAGATTAGACACCCGTCCATTTACTTTAATTTGTAGTGCTCTTTAATCACTAGCCTTGACCTTGATATCCACAGTCTCTTTCTGTTAAATAAGTTATCAGGGGCTTTGTTTTTACCTCTATTAAGTTATATGCTTATGTGTTGTGCTACAGTGGAAATATACATAAAATGTGTCTATGTCATTTTATATACCTATGAATATCCATTATATTACAGATCAACGTATCTGTTAATCAATGGCTACTAGTAAATTTAAATTCTGCTGCGATTGTGCATGGTTATAGATGAAATATATATATATATATATATATATATATACATATATATTTATGTATATTTATTTATATATTTATATAAACCAGTATCATAGTCGTTTATTATTATAAAGTATTATGCACTATATGTAACTGCATGTGTCATATTCCTTTTGCTATTTTTTATTTTTTTGAATTATACATATTTACAGGATACAATGCGATAATCTTATGTATGAGTACAATATGTAATGATCAATTCAGAGTAATAAGCATTTGCATCACCTTAAACACTTATCATTTATTTGTATTGGGAAACTTCAAACTTGACTTTTCTACTTCTTTAAAACCTATGTAATTAAGAGTTGCAAACTATAGTCGCCCTATTCTGTGGTAAAACACCAGTATTTATTAGTTCTATCTAACTGTATTTTGTTACCTGTTATCTGTCCTTCCGCTATCCCCCTCCCCACTTCTTAGCCTTTAGTGACCACTATTCTACTCTCCACTTATATGAAATCAACTATTTTAGCTTCCACCTATGAGTGAGAATATATGATGTTCGTCTTTCTTCATGATATTGATTTCATTTAACATAATTATCTCTAGTTCCATTCATATTGCTTCAGATGAAAGGGTCTCATTCCTTTTCATGGTTGAAATCTATCCCATTGTATATAGATACTACATTTTTTTCTGTTGACACTCTGGAATCAGGAGCTCATTTACACCCTCATTTTCAGGCATATGTCATTTCCTTCTAATTATTGTAATGAACTCTATGTTGTGGTGACTCCAATACTCTATATCTTTGATTCTACTGTCCCTCAATGTTATTCCTTAGCTGACTCTTCTTATAACCTGAGCTTAAACTCCTGAAAGGAGATTTCATTGGCATATGCACTAGTCGGATCCAATGGGCAGGTGTGTGTAACATTGATTTGTTCAGTGTGGCAAGAGGATGGTTCACAATATGGGTGAGAAACTCTTATGACAGAGCTACAGTATGTCTTCCAAGTGTGATGTGTTTAGCAAAATCTGTTTTTTTCTACTGGGCACACAGCTAGATTACATTTCCCAAACACTCTTACATTAGAAGTGTTGTTTAAAAACTGCCAATGGAATGTTCCAATAGTGAAAAACCCACTTCTCAATTTACCCACAAAACCTGATCTGCAACCATCATAGTCTTTTCTGTCATCCTTTGACTAAATGAACAGGAATTCAGGAAGCTAAAGGTGAGAGAAATTACAAAACTCAAAGAGCATGATTTCTGAATTATCTGGTGGTAAAAGTCTACATACTTGGATTTTGACACAAATAAGTAATAAAGTTCTATGATGTCAAGCAACTGGCATGGAAGCATTATTTGTTATCATAGCATTGTTAAAACAAATTAAATAGTTTAGTTTACCCAAAATGAAGTTATCATGTTTCATAAGAAAGTGAGTGTTTATATCAAAATATTATTATGTAGACAATTATAATTATTTGGTTTTGAACATTCTTATAACAAACATCTCATTCCAAGTGCATATCTTGTGATATCATACATACCATGGATATTATTATTTCTTTAAAAATAAACCATAGTGGTCTTCAGCAAACTAAGAAACAAAGTTGATCTGTGACTATTTTTTGTACATCTGATGAGGTAATATTTTTTACATTGTTAAAGGCTGTGAACAGAAAAAATACAAATATGAGACCATATAGTCTCTGAAAAGCCTAAAGAATATTCCATCTAGACTTTCACACACAAGATTTACCAACTTCCAATTTTGTTCTCAAGTCTAACAAAATCAATAACTAGCTACATTTAATTAAGAGATAGGTCCTGATATTTGTAATGACATCCAAGATGTATAAATATATGTATATATCTCAAAGAGTATTTTTATAATTATTCAAGCAATAATATTTCAGATACTGCAGAAAAAATTAAAAGTCCTAATTTCAAAATAGTTAAACTATCACATTTAAAAGTCATGAAGGCCAAGAGTGGTGGCGCACGCTTGTAATCCCAGTACTTTGGGAGGCGGAGACCGGAGGATCCGGGTTCGCGGCCAGCCTCAGCTCTCTCTCTGTCTCTCCCTGTCTCTCTCTCTCTCTCTCTCTCTCTTTCTCTCTCTCCCTGTCTCTCTCTCTCTCTCTACCTAGTGAGGCCCTCTGCAACTTCGTGAGACCCAGTTTCAAAA
>PVJS01021732.1:0-31236 GCA_004027185.1 Glis glis
AGTACTGCAAAAAAAAAAAAAAAAAACAAAAGCTGATAATAAACTGAACAATATGGGCAGCTAAGTTAGTTGTGGGTGAAGGATTTGAGCTGAGAAGGTGATAAAAAAGAGACACAGGGGATCTAAGCAATCACAAGCATACCTCATTTTATTGCATTTTGCTTTGCAGACATTGTGCTTTTTGCAAATGGAAGGTCTGTGGAAACCCTAAGAGGTCTCTTGGTGCCAACAGCATGTGTTCGCTTCATGTCTCTGTGCCACAGGTTGGTAATTCTCCCAATATTTTAGACGTTTTCATTACTATGGTTGTATCTGTTATGGTGACCTGTGCTCGGTGATCATCGACGTTTCTATTGCAGTTGTTGTGGAGTGTCATGACCTATGTCCATTTAAGACAGAGAGCTTCACATCAATCAATGTTTATGTTCTGAGCGCTGCACCAACCAGCTTGTCCCCATCTCTCTCCCTCACTCAGACCTTCCTATTCCCTGAGATGCGACAATATTGACATTAGGCTAATCAATCCCCCTACCGTGGCCTCTTGGTGTTGAAGTGAGGAAGAGGTCCACAGCTCTCACTTTAAATCAGAAGCTCGAAATGATTAGGCTGAGTTGAGGAAGGCATGTCAAAAGCCAAGACAGGCTGAAAGCTAGGCCATGCACCAGGTAGCCAAGCCGTGCATGCAAAGGAAAAGTTCTTGAAGGAAATTAAAAGTGCTAATTCAGTGAGCGTACAAATGATAAGAGCACAAAACAGCCTTCTTGCTGATATGGAGAAAGTTTTAGTGGTCTGAGTAGAAGATCAAATTAGCCACACCATTAAGGTAAACCAAATCCAGAACAAAGCCCTAACTCATTTCAATTCCGCAAAGGCTGAGAGAAGAAAGCTAATGTAAGAAACGTTTGTAGGTAGCAGAGGTTGGTTCATGAAGTGTAAGGGAAGAAGCCATCTTTGTAACATAAGAGTGAAAGGTACAGTGGTAAGGGCTGGTGCAGAAGCTGCGGGAAGTTGTCCAGAAGATCTGGCCAAGATAGTTGATGAAGGCGGCTGCACTAAAAATCAGCCTTCCACCGGAAGAAGATGCCACCTGTAATCCCAGTACTTGGGAGGCTGAGACAGGAGGGTCACAGGTTTGGGGTCAGCCTCAGCAACTTAGTGAGACCCTATTTCAAAATAAAAAATACAACAGGGCTGGGGGTGTAGCTTGGAGGTAGAATGCCCCTGGGGTCAATCCCCAAAACCAAAAAAGAAAAAAAATGCCATCTAGAACTTTCTTAGCTAGAAAGGAAAAGTCAGTGCCTAGCTTCAAAGCTTCAAAGGACAGGCCGACTCTTGTGAAGGGCTAATGCAACTGGTGATTTCATGTTGAAGCCAAAGCTCATTTACCATTCTGAAAATCCTAGAACCCTAAAGAACTCTACTGAATCTACTCTGCCTCTCCTCTGTAAATGGAACACTAAAGTCTGGATGACAGCACATCTGTTGACAGCCTGGTGGACCGAATATTTTAAGTCCATTGTTGAGATCCACTGTTCAGAAAAAAAAACAAAAAAAAAAACAGATTCCTTTCAAAATGTTACTACTCATCGACAATGCGCCTGGCCACCCCAGAGCTCTGATGGAGATGTGGAAGGACATTAATGTTGTTTTCATGCCTGTTTAACACAACATCCATTCTGTAGCTCACAGATGAAGGAGGAATTTCAACTTTCACTGAAAGTTGAAAAGGTTTCATTAATTAATACATAAAATAATTTAATAATATATTAAGTAATATATTAAATACATTGCTATGGTTTGGATGAGTGTCCTTCAAAGGCCCATATATAAAGGTTTGGTCCCCAGTGTATTGGGAGATGCTGTGGACCTTTAAGAGGTGGGGTCTAGTGGGAGGTCCGTAGGTTGTTGGAGGCATGCCCTCAAAAGGGAGCTCCCTGGTGGCGCACGCTTGTAATCCCAGTACTTTGGGAGGTGGAGACCGGAGGATCCGGGTTCGCGGCCAGCCTCAGCTCTCTCGCTCTCTCCCTCTCTCTCTCTCTCTTTCTCTCCTTAGTGAGGCCCTCCGCAACTTCGTGAGACCCGGTTTCAAAATAAAGTATAAAAAAAATAGGGCCGGGGGCGTAGCGCGGAGGTAGAACGCCCCTGCGTTCAATCCCCGGTACCGCAAAAAAAAAAAAATAAATAAATAAATAAAAAAAAGGGAGCTCCCCATCTCTCCCCTCTCCTGTCAGATGGGAGATGTGAAGGGTTCACTCAGCTGTGTGTTCCTACCATGATGTGTCACTATTACTGGAGGCCCAAACTAATGGGGACTTGAACCTCTATAACTATGAGCCAAAATAAACCTCTCTTTACTTCATAAGCAACCTATGTTAGGCATTTCATGATAGTGACAGAAAGCGAACTAATACATATGCTTCATAAGGCTACCGCTGCCCTAGGTAGTGATTCCTCTGATGTATCTGGGAAAAGCAAATTAAAAACCTTCTGGAAAGGATTCACCATTCTGGATGTCATTAAGAACATTTATGATTTCTGGGAGGAAGTCAAAATATCCACATTAGTAGGCATTTGGAAGAAGTTGATTCCAACCTTTATGGATGACTTCAAGGGGTTTAAGACTTCTGTGGAGAAATAACTGCAGATCTGGTGGAAATAGCAAGAGAACTAGGTTTAGAAACGGATAATGCCTGAATAATCCCAGTACTTGGGAGGGTGAGACAGGAGGATCGCAAGTTTGCAGCCAGCCTCAGCTACTTACAATATATATTGTAATATATATATATATAAATTGTTGAGGTTGGCTGCAATCCTGCAATCCTCCTCTCAGCCTCCCAAGTACTGGGATTACAGGCGTGTGCCACCATGCCATCTTTACTTTTTATTTTTTTGAAACAGGGTCTTGCTAAATTGCCAAGGCTGGCCTCGAACATGTATTCCTCCTATCTCAGCCTCCCAAGTACAGTGCCCAGCTGGAGAATAGTTACATTTATTTTCAGTTTCTTCATCCATCAAATGGGTATAAGGGTAGATGTTCTACCTCCTTATAGGTGCAAAATCATCTCTGTTTCCCGCCGCCATGCCCTGAGCTCCGAGACCCAGCCTGACATGGACTGAACCTGAAATCTCCAAAAACCTGTGAGCAAATAAATACTTCTTCCTCTAAGTGGTATGTGGTCAGACTTACTGAGTCACAGCAGTGAGAACGCTGTCTGAGACTCTGTTCCAAGCCCAGTCCAGTGATTCTCCAAGGAGCTTGGTTCTGGTGCAGCCATTCTCTGAGAGGTGATTGGAGTATCATGCACAAGCTTTAATGCATCTGCCCCACAGGAATACCACTTAGCAGGGCCAGGAGCCGGATTCCATGTCACGATCATAAGAAACACAGGCCTCACCACTCTCGCTCGATTCCATCGTGTGATCAAAGCCAGACAGCTCGTTCTCCAGGACTTCTGTCGCGCTTGACCCACGCTTTTCTTGGAGCATCCACTCAGCAGCCTTGCCAAGGTGCCTTCCTGTCCTTTTGCTCTTCATGTGCCTGCTCGTGTGACGGGAGAAAATAAATGGGAAATGTGGGAGGTGGCACTGGCATGCGAGCAGAAGCTCCAGCTCAGACTCTCCTTATTCTCTTTCCCAGGAAGAGAGAGAGAGAGAGTGTGTGTGTGTGTATGTGTGTTTGTATGTGTGTGTGTGTGTGTGTGTGTGTAGGGGGGATGTTTTATCCAGAAGATCTGGATGTGTCTGGCTAAGCCCACTGTGGAACATTAGAGAATGTCTACGCATGTACCAGAAACATAAGAGTATTTGCTAACACCATATGAACACACAGCCACCGGCTTGTGGCCCCAAACCTGTACGGAACGAATGCAGCATCCTGGTGTGGAGTTATCACAGGGTTCTTCAACCTCTGCACTGTAGACCTTTCAGGCCAGATGTACAAGACACTGTCTTACACTGTAAGATGTTTAGCAGTATCCTTGGTTTCAACCCGTTAGATGATAGTAGTACCTTCTCCAGTTGTAGAAACAATAAAAACTGTTTCCAGACAACACCAAACATCCCCTGAAGGGGTAGGGGATTGCTCCTTGGTAAGAACTTTGAGTTAGAGCTTTCTACGTGTCCCCTTTGTGCCTGGCCTTTCTGGTCCTTCAGAGTCCAAGCAACACGTTTGGATGCACATTACATGAAAAATGAGTTCCCCAGGACAGTCACAGTTGTTGCACAGAAAAAGCACAAGTGCTCTATTGCTGGGTGTGGTGGTGCATGCCTGTAATCACAGTACTTGGGAGGCTGAGGCAGGCATATCACAGGTTCAAGGACAGCCTCAGCAACATAGTGAGACTCTCAGAAACCTAGCAAGACCCTGTTTCAAAACAAAACAAAACAAAAAATCCCCAGTACCACCACCACCAAACAAAAACAAAAAAAAAAGTTTGAGGAAACAAGGATGAGGGGCTCCATTACCATGACCCATCCTGGGTACCAGGCCACCTTGAGGGTGTGGCAGCCTTAGGAAAATGCCCCCACCCTGGTCAAACTCAAATCAATTACCCTCGGCCAAAGAACGGCCTCCCTGTGTCCCTGAGGAGGAGGGGAGTGTTAGCCTGTATCTCATTGCTAAAGGAGGAAATCGAGAACCAGAGACTCAAGGAACTTGCCCAGTGTTACAGAAGGAGAATGGAGAAACGAGAACTCAGGCCTCCCACCTTCTGGAACAGTCAACACATCCAGGCTGGTTTCTAATGGTGCTCCTCCCATGCGTCCACACGCCTCTGCCATTGGGCAAAGCTGAATGTTTTTAAATATGTAAATTCACAACAGATGTATTGTCTCTAGAAATAGAACCGGAGGGGGAAGTCACATGTGTGCCAGGTGTTGTTGGACATCATCTCAACTATAACTTTTTACAACTTTTCTGTAAAGGGCCAAAGGACTAATAGTTTTAGACTCTGTGGGCCATACCATTTCTCTTACAATGACTCAACTCTGCCATTGTAGCACAATGAATGGACGTGGCTATGTTCCAACAAAACTGTATTTACAAAAGCAGCTAGAGTTTGCTGATCAATTTACCTAAGAGATTATTAAATGTCTTAAATCGTGTATCTTAAGCATTAGGGAAATGAGTAAAAATTAAAGAAATGGTCATATCCTTTTTGGTCAACATTGTGTTTGGATACTTGTAAAAGTAGGAATATAATGTTCTTTTAATTTCGTAATTAGGAACATTACTGCATTGGTTAGAAACTCACCATGCCAAGGACAATATTGGCTTTAGAAAAGAGGAAGCAAGGGAAAAGAACAATGACAAGGAGAATGACCTCTAGCATTTTCCTATGATTGAGAAGTCCATATTTTCACTTTTCTCATTTCCTTTTAACCAGAGCTAACACAAAATTAGCTGCTTCAATTAATTATCCATTTTTCCAGCTGATGGTTTACAAAGTGATGACATTCTCCAACTCAGGTAAACACAGAGAAAACTGAGAAGCATAGAATAAAAACAATAATCTGACTGGGCACGGTGGTACACACCTGTAATCCCAGTACTTGGGAAGCTGAGACAGGTGGGCCACAGGTTCAAGGCCAGTCTTAGCAGTTTAGGGAGACCCCCCCCCAACTTAGCAAGACACTGTTTTAAAACAGGAAATTAAAAATAGGTTTGGGAGTATAGCTCACAAGTAGAAGGTCCCAGAGTTCAGTCCCTAGTACAAAATAACAACCACCAAACAAAAAACAGAAAAACTCACAAATAAATAACCTGGAGAAAGCTGGGCGTGGTGGCGCACGCTTGTAATCCCAGTACTTGAGAGGCTGAGACCAGAGGATCTGGGTTCGCGGCCAGCCTCAGCTACTTAGTGAGGCCCTCCGCAACTTAGCGAGACCCCATTTCCAAATAAAGAATAAAAAATAAGGCTGGGGGTGTAGCTCGGAGGTAGAACGCCCCGGGTTCAATCCCCAGTACCGCAAAATAAATAAATAAATAAATAAATAAATAAATAAATAACCTGGAGAATCTGCATATTAAGTAGGTCCCACTGACATCACTCTTCCCCTGGTAGATAATGGTGAAACCACAGGAACCTATATACTACTCCAGCCTCCAAAAGCAAAGCTGGCCAAGACGCAATTCCATTCTGTTTGGCTGCTCGGCAATTGGATAGGAACACCATATTGCGCTATGAGCTCCGACTTTTCTGCAGCTCATTCTTACCTGCTCCGACCCTCTGCTTCCAGACTGGAAACGGATACAGCCACAGTCAGTGACAGCCACACAATTACCCAACTGATCTTTGCAAGAGTGAGCATCTCTGCTTGCACCCGGGGTTGACAAGTAACTGCTCAAAATGTCAAGATGGGAGCGGGGTGGGGAGGAATAGAGGGATGAGGACTGCATCCAGAACCGAAAGCTCCCAGTTCTGCACTGTGGGATTCTAGGGGAACAGGCTTTGACTATGCAGCCCACAAGTGCCACTGAAGCTTACTGAGGACTACGCTAGGTGTCACGTGTCAGTAACATCAGAACCCAATTTAAGCCAAAGTATTGATTGAGCTGCTAAGGCAACTCAGAAATTTCACAAACTTAACCACTCAACACATGGCCTAAATGTCCCGATGGTGCTCTTTCTAAAATGAAGCACTCCTGGGCATGGTTCCCAAGTTGAGTGTAAACTCAGAACTAAGTACCTTATATGGCAAGGCCGACAGTTCAGGAGACTCCCTTCTCTCCATACTGAAAGTCAGTATTACATGATAGCTTTTGATTGTTCCCAGGTGCCATGCGCACCCTCTTCAGGTCAGTCCACTCTATAGTTCTTCTCCCAAACCAGTCATTATTGGGAAAAGAACTACAGAGTGGTATAAGCTTTACTTAAGGACAAGGAAATACCTGATACGACTGATGAAGTATCCCTCTTTCCTCTTCACACTCGCCATTTTCATAAGGAAAAGAAATGAAGTTTGTGTCCTATTTTCGAAGAGATGAGTCTACTCTTTCCAGACTACTTATATTTCTTTGTGACACAATGACAAAGTGGGAGCACTCTAGGAAGAGTGGTCAGGTAAGGCCCAACAGATCCAGTCCCTAAGGCAGCCAGCTCCTTCCTCGGTTTCACACTGGAGTAAGCAGGCGCAGTCTGCACTCACTGGCCACTGTGCAGGAACTTAAATATATAAATAAAAGCAGGAACTTTGGAATGGAACTGAGTTTGAATCCCAGTTCTGCTACTTATTAGCTGTGGGATCCTTGACAAGGTAATTATCTCTGTGACTATTTCGTATCTTAAAGTCAGTAGTAGTAATAGAATCTACCTTCCAGTGCTGTTGTGAGGACCGAGTTAATATTGGGAACTGGCTTCAAGTGGTACCCGGCACAGAGGAATACAAGTTAGAGAAGAATTCCATACCGAGCCTTCTCCTAACACCAGACTGGTCTCTGGCTAGACTCCTTGGCCCATGCCACAGATCACAACTATGTCAGATGAACACTGTTCCTAACACCTTCCTGAAGATTTTGTAACATCCTCTGGCAAACCTAGGCAAACACATTGAGCAATACTACGAGTTAAACCTTTTGTTTTTCTCTAACATACAGGCAAGTATCTAGTCTCAAATGATAGGCTGTATTTCAATAATCATTTTATTAGTACAGGAGAACCCCCCAGTAGAATTTACATAGTGCAAAAAGCTGTTATTACCCCCAAATGTGATATAACAATTATTCTTCATACAGCAAAAGAACAAGATGAAAATCCCTTCATGTTACACTCATACTAATGTTACTAGTTTTTATTAGAGCATTATAATTAAGACATTAAATTATAAATCCATGTGGTATATTTAGAAATTAAATTACAAAATAATACAAACACTTTTAAGGTGTGATGTGCCAACAAAGTTTACATTTTTATCATTAATTAGGATTCAGATTGCAGACTAGGCAAACAGTGTGGGTGATTCTGTGATGTGTATAAAGGCTGAAAGTACAAGGAAAGAAGAAGATGTCTGTAAATAAATTACTCCACAGAAAAATTTAAAAGTCAAATGAAGATAATTAAGTGTTTAGAAGATTAAATAGGTCCTAACCTGTTGGCACAATGTACAGAAAATACTTACAATATGACAAGTTTTTTTTAAAGCAAACAGCAGCTTACAAACAGTAATACTTCTTTATACATATATTAAAGTAACAATGTGTTACAATTTAGCATTTTTATGTTAAAGAGCTGAAATGAATATAGAGATCACTACTCATTTGCACATTATAATTCCCAGCCCACCCACCTCCCCCAGCTTATTAAGAAATGAGACGAGTACATTATCTGGATATTAATTTATCAATATTTAAACTATGTAAATTCCTTTTGACTAATTCTTTCCCAAATACTGGAAGCATATAAAATACCATCTCTGCAAAAATGACCTCCAGTCAAAGCCTGTAAAAACTTTTCAATGTATAACACACATTATTTTTCCATGTTTAGTCAAAAGAAATATATTACATCATTTACAAACATATATAAACCAAAAATTAAGCTACTATGAACATTTGTCTTTTGAGGAGTAATCTTCACAGCAAACAAACCTACCAAAGGAGAAACCCAATTTGGGGTGTGTAAGCCACACTGTAATTCATATACCTATATACTGAAATAGAAATCTAACATTAAGTGTTACCAGTAAAACAACTTCTACACACTAAGAAAGAAAATCACTGTTTTTATTTCTTGTGTTGAAAAACCCTTTCTCTTACCAAGAGATCTCTTTCTAGGTCTCCAAAGTGTGAACCACACTCACTTCAAAAAGCAATAATAAAACTTTCCTAATTCTCACACCTC
The DNA here is from genome assembly GCA_004027185.1 of Glis glis. NCBI lineage: Eukaryota > Metazoa > Chordata > Mammalia > Rodentia > Gliridae > Glis > Glis glis. The sequence goes on from PVJS01021732.1 coordinate 8,838, forward strand.
CTCTAAAGCCTGTAAAGTTCGATATACACAAATTCCAAAATTTAAAGAGGCAAATTATAAAGACATCATTAATACATGGTTAAGTATATTCTCAACACAGTAGCACTTCCTTTAATAAATCTTGGGTTGTCCTCTAGAGGTGACCTGTCTCACATAAAAAAAGCGGTGGTCCCTTGGATCTGCTGGCAGAAGAGGTACTGCATGATTGAGAGCATTGACCAAACATACGATCGAACACTTCTGAAGTCTATAACAAAATTAAGTTACTGGTGTTCTAAAGAGTTCCCCAACTTCTCTTTTGATACAAATGTCAAAAATCTAAAATGACAATTCATGTTCAGAAGAGATAGAAAATATAAGAAATGTTTGAAAAGTCATGACCTCAAGATCAAGAGATATCTGAATCACTGACATGGAGCAAAGGAAATTAACATCATAAAAAGTATGAAAAGTTTTAAAATTCTCTTTTAAGATTGTCAGTAGTTCAAAACCTCTATCATTTCTTTAAATAACGTTAATACTTCCAAATGTGTAGACAGTAAGATCTGCCAAGTGTAAATCCATGACTCCTATTTCGGAGGCTTCATTCCTTACAGGCTGTGTTCCTTTAACTATTGGATATTAGTGCCTAGGAAGTCTATACTGAACAACAGTATAGACAGGACAGTATACTAATGACCCCTTTTAGCACGCTAATAAAGTTGACAGACTTTGTATACAGCAGTGCTCACAATTCACAAATACTTTATATCAAGAATCTAATCTCCGGTACGTAAGTGCCAGCATTATAAATCATCAAAACTAGCACGGCAGTCCCAGTAAGTTCTGAAAAAACTCTGCCCAACTCTTCTCTCTGGCCTCTGTGAGGCCAAACCCTGCCCCGCGCAAGGGAGGGCAGGGAAAGTACCACCCTCCTCCTCAGCTTTTTTTTGTGTCTGCTAATGGGAGATTGTAAATGGAAAGCTGAAGTGTGTGCGCGCGAGTGTGTGTATGTGTGTGTGCTCACTCATGTTGGCCAGTTGGGGATGGAGAAGGAGGTGGAGGGATGGCAGAAAAATGGATAACTTGTAATTCTCCCACCATTACAAAACTCACAGAGATCACTAAAGTCCAGGTGGTGACGGACTAGCACATAAAACATTTAGCTTGGTAAGTTTAATTTTTCCCAAGTGAGTACACACATCCCTAGAGAAGGGAGAGATAAATAATAGTGAATAAAAATTAATACCTGCATATATCTGTATACTCTAAATCACCTAACAGGTTCAGCACACTTAGAACAACTTTCTCTGTTCTTTTAAAACTTCCTCTTCTAAGCCTGGGTCATGATGCACGGTAAGAGATGTGCGAAGCTCTTTCCCTTCAGTGACTATGGTTGCTGCTATGTGCAAGGTGTTCAAAGCTAGGCTTGAAAAATGTTTTTTAAAAGATGAAATAGCTTTGCACTCAGGACAAGTTTGGATACCTAATCAAATCCATATCTCAAATCAAGAAGGTCCTGGACCAGAAGCATGCAAGAGAATGCACAGGAATAAGACTGGTTCGGGATAGTTTACACGTAAGTGCTGCAGTCATACAATCAGTTACAGTTATTCACCTGTCGAAATTTGTCTAACTTTATGTAAATCAGACTATGTACAAGAGCATTCCTGAGGTAAGAAGCAAATACAAGACAGATCCTGGCAGGCCCTGTCAGGTGTGACTGTTCACTATCATAGACAACATCTATCGCTTTCTACAAACAAAGCCAGCCAGTTCTTATCTATTGTGGTACGGAAGCGCCATTGCTAAGTTCTGGGGACTCTGTGTTAGCCTATCTCAACTTTAATGGATTACAATGACCAGGGGCTTCTGAAATAAGCATTTGTGGACCAAATACAAGCTACATCAGTTTTTTTTTTTTAAACATAAAACACTTTGTGGATTTGTTACCCTCAGCCTATTTATTACTTAGTTTTCTGACCCAACCTTCAGCTCATTTTTAAAGAAGCCCAAAAGACTTTTTGACCAAATTAGAGTGAAGGAATCTTGTCTTGAGGCAAACATTAATAATTGCTTTCATCCTTAGAATCTCCATCTTTAGTGTTCAAAATGGCCTTAAATAGGCATTTAAAATTTAATTTCTTTAAAACTTCATCTTGTCTTTTCAATCATTATTTTTCATTACAAACTAAGGTTAAACAGATCTGAATTTCCCACATAATTCCTAAAAAGACTTAGATGCTAATTAAAAGCTAAGCTATAGATCAAATCGAAACAGGTCAAAGCTACAAAAATATTTTGTTGGGAATTAAATACATACAGTAACTACTGAAGAGTGCAAATGTTGAGATGAAGCATAAGAGGGAATGGCTGGAGGCGGGGCTGACATTTCCTGAGTTACATGTTTTGGGGCGTAGACTTGGGATCGCAGTGTTCCTTGTTCCCGGAGCTGCAGCTGCGGGGCGTCTGCTGCTCGGGGCAGGCTTGCTGGTCAGGCGTCCAGGCCTCCCCGTCCATCCCCGGCTCCAGCACCTCAGGCCCTTCCGCTGCTTCTTCTCCACTCTGCTCCACGCTGTCTTCCTCAGAGCCATTCAGGGCTTTTCCAAGCTGAAGGGTTTCCATAGTTCTCTGGGTCTCTGAGACCCATGACTCAATTCTACTATTGAGCTGCACTTCTACTGATATGGGTTCATGAGTATAATCTTCCTCCTCTTCCTCCTCTTCATCATCCTCTTCTTCAAGCATGCCAGGTACAAGCGTGCTGGTGGTGCTGGTGATGGAGGAATTCAAAAGATCTCTGCAACTGCCATCCAGAGAGCCCGTCTCCGTACTCTGCTGCGAGGCCCACTCCAGGTCGTCTGCCTTCACTTCCTCTTTATCACTCGCTGTAGATTTCCCAGGGTTTGTAGCTGAGGTAGTGCTGCCCGCAGCCACCAGCGATGGCTGCTTCCCGGGGGGGTTTGTGTTAAGTGGAATTTTACTGACTTTTTCAGAAGTGCTATGCTTACAGGAAACCTCTCTCTCATTTTCTGATGTTTCCAGTCCATCTGAAGTTTCCACCATGTTTCTCCAATTTGTTTCTACAAATAGCAAACAGATTTTTAAAAACCATAACACTGTTTCAAAATCATAGAACTTAAAGGCCCCCCAAAAATGGGAAGAACAAAATACAAAAATTTGTTGTTGGCTCAGCAACTAACCATGAAAACTAAAAACTTAGTTTATTCTAGCAGTATTTTTGTCTTTGTGACACTGGGGATTGAACCCAGGATATTCTACCTCTAAGCTACACCCACAGCCCTTTTTAATTTTTTTATTTTTGAAACAGGGTCTCACTAAGTTGTTGAGGGCCTCACTAAGTTGTTGAGGCTGGCCTTGGACCTGGAATCCTCCTGTTTCAGCCTCCTAAGTACTGGGATTATAGGCATATGCCACCACGCCCAACTTAATCTAGTAATAGATTAAATGCTGAAGAGGGAAGACAATTCTCAAAATGTGCATTCAAAATAAAGAGGCCAAGACACAAAAATAAGTATATTAATGCATCAGAAAGCAAAAGATCTTATACCACTGATATTCATAAATAAAATCCATATATTCATGAAAATCAATCTGGTGTGTGTGTATGTATGTGTGTGGGAGGGGGTCTGGGGTTATACTGAACACAAGGACCCACAATTCACAGATAGCAGAACCAAGACACTCAGCAAAAATAGTTCTGCTTTTTGAGTTTGTACCATGTTCAGTCAGCAAGTTACTAGGTTCTGTTTTGGGAAATGTGTTTCCATTTATTAGCAATGAATCCATCCATGTATTTCACTTGTGAAAATTTGTTTTATTACATAAGTAGCTTTATGTACATAGTGATTTTGAGGGTCAAAAATGTTATTATATAATACAGTGGTGTAATGATAGGAAATCAGTATGGAGCAAAAAAAAAAAGTACCAGGAATTAGTAGATGAAATATAGCTCAACACTCTTATTTTTTAAATAAAAATATTTAATTACATTACAGCTCTTATTTATATGTTATAGGTATAATATGCTCATCAAGCTGTAGTGAAATAAGGAACTTACATTAATGTATTCAACTTGACTGTATCACCCATGGACTCCACATTGATACGGACCATATTTGTGGTAGTTTGAGTCAGGTACACGGTTTATTAAAAAAACAACCCGCCTTTCCTATAGCTACTTCAGTATAGAACAGTATACCCTTCCCACTCCTACCTCAAGAAAATAAAATCTTCTCCTCTTATATTCTCTTTCTCAGATAATGACATTGTCATTTACACAAGTCTCAAAGCAGTAGAAACCTTAAGTAATCCTTGTCCTATCTTTCTCTTTTACTATATACCTTCATTCCCCTGAACACATCACTGTCTCATGTCACTTCTAGCTATGAACTTTGCTCACTACTGCCTTAGCTCATGCCTTCATTGTCTTGCTATATAATTGAAAAGCCTCCTAACAGGTTTTGTGAATTCACTGCACCATTGTCTGTTGTCTAACAGACTTTCTACTATCCTAGGGCAGGCTTCAAACGCCTTCGCTTGGCATGGCGTTTCACCTTGACCCCCGGCCATGCATGTCATACCCTGTGTCACTGAGTTCCCATTGCTCCCTGAAGTCATAGCATAGTACGCGTTAGCATACACTGTTCTTTCTGTATGAGCTGTGTTTTCCTCTTTTATCCTTCAGACTCTTACTCATCCTTGATCACCACCCTCAAATGTCAGCTCCTTTGTGAAGTCTTCCCTGACTTTCCTAGGGAGGCACTCACTAACCAGAACTCCCACAGCGATTGTTACATAGACAGCCCAAAAGCTCTTGTTCTGTTTGCCGTTCTACCCATTAACCCTCCCCACTCCCACTCCAGCTCATCTCTCCCACTATGGCTGCCACATAGTAAATAGGAAAAAAAAGCCTATTAAATGAAAAGTTAAAGACTATTAAGTGAAAAACTCATACATATTTGTGCAAAAAACTTTAAAGTCATAAAAGTTCTTAAAACGTTAGATGCATCTACATTTCCTTCCAATAGTTTTTTTCCTAAAGAGAAATCTGAGGTACAGAGATTAATCAATTACACCTAAATCCCCTGGGGCAGAATATGAAAAACCAAGGCTTCAATCTTTGAACACTTGAAACCTGGTACTAAATCTCTGAGAGTTTCTTTCCATGCTATTTTTCTCAATGTGCGCTGAAGTGAAGATCATTTATCCATCTGTGATTTGTCTAAACCCACAGACTTACAGAGTTATCACACCAGCAAAAGAAATGTATCTGCCTCTAGCCAATAACATCTGTCCATGACCAACAGTCTTCTAAAAGCTGACAACTGCTTGTTAATTGCCTCTGGTCTGGAGCTTTATCAAAAGCATTCCAAAGATGGGCATGGTGGCACACACCTAAAATCCCAGTTCTTGGCAGGCTGAGACAGGAGGATCAAAGGTTTGAGGCCAGCCTCAGCAATTTAGCAAGATCTTGTTTCTAAACAAAAAGTAAGAAAGGGCTTGGGGTGTAGATCAGAGGTAGAATGCCCTTGGGTTCAATCTCTAGCACCCTCCCCCCCACACACACCAAAGAAGCATTCCAAACACTTAACATTAACCACAGAGGAGAAGGCCATGAAAGGGAATGTGAGAAGGAAATGGGGACTCAGTTTACATGTTAAAATTTAGGAGGTAACAAGCTATTGATAAACTCCCAGATAGGATTAAGATGGGGGGGGACAAGGAAGAACAGAGAGAAGAAATGAATCAGAAATAGGTCAAGAAAAAGAAGTTAAAGAGTTGAAAGTAAGGAATAAATCTAACCGTGGAGATAATCTCTACAATGAAAATTATGGAACATCAAAGAAAGAAATTGAAGAAGATCTTAGAAGATGGAAAGACCTCCCATGTTTTTGGATAGACAGAATAAATATCATCAAAAAGGCCACACTACCAAAAGCGATCTACAGATTCAGTGCATTCCCTATGAACATACCATTGTCATTCTTCACAGACCTAGAAAAAACAGTCCTAAAATTCATATGGAAAAACAAAAGACCCAGAATAGCCAAAGCAATTCTGAGTAATAAGAACCATGCCGGAGGTATCACAATACCTGATTTCAAATTGTACTACAGAGCTAAAGTAACAAAACAACATGGTATTGACACAAAAACTGACACAGACCAATGGAAAAGGATAGAAGAGACAGAAACAAATCCTCACAGGTACATCCAGTTGATTTTTGACAAAGGGGCCAAAAACACGTGCTGGAGAAAAGACAGCCTTTTTAACAAGTGATGCTGGGAAAACTGGATATCCATATGTAGAAAAATGAAACTAGACCCCAATCTCTCAACCTGCACAAGAGTCAGCTCAAGATAGATCAAAGACTTAGAAATTAGACCAGAAACTGCAATTACTAGAAGAGGGCATAAGGACTAACTCTCCAACATACAGGCACTGGTAGAGACTTCCTCAATGAGACCCCAAAAGCTCAGGAAATAAAACTGGAAATTAATAAATGAGGTGGCATCAAACTGAAAAGCTTTTGCGCAGCAAAGGAAACCATTAAGAGTCTGAAGAGAAAGCCTACAGAGTAGGAGTAAATCTTTGCCGGCTACTTTTCTGAAAGAGGCCCAATATCTAGAATATATAAAGAACTTAAAAAACTTAACACTAAAAACAATCAAAAGATGGACGAGTGAACTGAATAGACGCTTTGCAAAAGAAAAAATACAAAAGGCCAATACATATATGAAAAAATATTCAGTATCATTAGCAATCAGGGAGATACAAATCAAAACTACACTGAGAATCCATCCAGCTCCAGTTAAAATGGCAATCAAGAACACAAACAATAACAAATGGCGGCAAGGATGTGGGGAAATAAAAACTTACACACTGTTGGTGGGACTGCAAATTAATACAACCACTATGGACATCAATATAGCGGTTCCTCAAAAGACTAGGAATGGAACCACCATATACCACTCCTCGGTATCTTCCACATAGAATTAAAGTCAGAATACTATAGTAACTACATGGATATCCAGCACAGTTCACAATGGTCAAATTATGGAACCAACCTAGGTGTCTGTCAACAGACGAATGGATAAGGAAAATGTGGTATATAATACACAATGAAATTAAGTCATAAAGAACAACAAAATTATGTCACTTGCAGGAAAATGGATGGAACTAAAGAATATTATGCTAAGTGAGACCAGTCAGTCATAAAAGTCAAGGGTTGAATGTTTTCTCTCATATGTGGAAGCTAGAGAGAAAATAGGAAACAAAAGGGACTTTAGATAATCGAGGAGAGTGACCAATAGAATAGTGGAAGATGACGGGGAGGGAGAGGAGGAGGGGAAAGGGAAGACTTGATGGAAGAAACAGTTCAAATTATGCTGTGCCCATGTATGAAGGTCTCACTATCAATACTGCTGTTATGAGTGGGGAGGGATGGGTAGTGGAGGGGGACCTGAATGGAATGACACCAAGACCTGTGTGCATGTTGGTTGGTATGACTTTGATCCTCACTAAGATGTATAATTATAATGCACCAATAAAAAATGTATTTAAAAAAAGAGTTGGAAGTATTATAGAAACAAGGCAAGGAAAGTACTAAAATGTAGACTGCAGTAAATAATGTTAAACATTAAACATGTATTCACTATTAGTCTGTGCTTCTTTTTGACTGCAATCAGGTTTAGCTTAAAGTAAATGTCATGCCTGGGTTTTATAAGATTAGACTGAGTACTATTCAGGAATTTAGTTTACTTAGTAAATACAAGATTCCAATAACAAGTATAAATTATTAAAATTTACTTAGTGATAGGCCACATGTATGGTGTATTCTGCTTTTTAGATCCACCTGGACTATTTTTAAGTTTTTTGATGTGATTAAATTCCAGGGTCTCAGCCGGGCGTGGTGGCGCACGCTTGTAATCCCAGTACTTTGGGAGGCGGAGACCGGAGGATCCGGGTTCGGTTTGCAGCCAGCCTCAGCTCTCTCTCTCCCTCTCTCTCTCTCTCTCTCTCTCTCCCCCTCTCTCTCTTTCCCTCCCTCCCTCCCTCCCTTCCTCCCTCTCCCTCTCCCTCTCCCTCTCCCTCTCCCTCTCTCTACTTAGTGAGGCCCTCCGCAACTTCGTGAGACCCAGTTTCAAAATATAAAAAATAGGGCCAGGGGTGTAGCACAGAGGTAGAACACCCCTGGGTTCAATCCCCGGTACCGCAAAAAAAAAAAAAAAATTCCAGGGTCTCATAAAATATCTGTCTCCAAATTCTAATTTTAATGAAGATATTTAATGCAATTGTAAGCCAAATTTCCAAGTAAAATTTGAATAATCAAGAATAAAGAATAAGAATAAAAGATAGAATGGAAAGTATTTTAATCACTTAAATTATTTCATATTTTAAATCACTTAAATGGAACGTGACAACTTACCATATTCCTTTTCATTGACTTCAGAGATAGGTTCAGAAATAACACTGCAGAAAGAAATGGCACTTGCTGCGGAGGGGTTCCGAGAGTGCCCCATGTGGTGTGGGACCTTTTTCACATTTTTTAAGGCTTCCTCAGCCTGTTCTTGCTCCATTGCTGCAACCATGTCCTTATATGCTTTTCTGGCTTCCTCAGTGAGTTCTACTAACTTATTAAACAGGCTCTAAAAAGAAATACAGATTCTGATTAGTCCATTTTTTACTATACTTTTTAGTCCAATTTGTGTGTGTGTTGGGGGGTGGGGTTCTGGGGACTGAACGCAGGGGCATTCTACATCTGCGCTATACCCCAGCCCTTTTTACTTTGAAACATCTGTTGATAAGCGTTCCTCTAAATTAATAACCTTCATATTATCGGCTCCTATTGGAAGCTCTAGAGTTGCAGACTGCCAGAAGTGAAGGTATTGAGTGCAGAACTATTCTGATAACTAACTGCTTTAGGAATTTCATTTTCTAAAGGAAAATTTCTTCAATTAAAGGATTCTTTTCTCTCTTGACTCCCAGTATAAAAAATACATCTATCACAGAGACTGAAGACATTATTTCACACGCATGATATTGGATATCTTCAACTAACAGTTAAATAAATTATCAAGTGCTAAACAGTGGAGTCCTGAAGAAAAAACCCACTTTGGCAGAAAGAGAAACTAAAATCTTTTAAACTGCTGTAGGATTCTAGGTAAATGTTTTCACTAGTAAAAACTGAAAGGTAATACTCAAGAATTTCTACTCATTCTTTCAGTGGTCAACTCATTCCTTTAAATGCTTGAACATAACACTGGCATGCGACCACAACAAATGCACTACCTGGGGTAATGGGGGGAATGAGAGTGTGTCTCCTAAGTCCTTACCTCAGCACCAAAGTAGTTGAAGATCCCCACTACACTAACAGGAACCAACTTGTTCACACAGCGTCCTAGAGCTTTTCTTCCAAGCGCAAACACAAAAGGGATTTCTTGTTCCCGTGCCATAGCTATGACATTATAGAGAGCCTCATCCAGGCCACCTAAGAAAGTCAACATGCGTAGAGATTTTAATTATTTCCTAAATGGAGCTAATTTAGCACCTGACAGTTAAAGCATAGAACACTACAGCAAAGGAGTCTATGGATTCTTGTAGCATTCATGCTGTTAGTTACATTATCCTATTTGAATTTGCATTACACATGGATATTCTTTAAATTTTGTATGAACATTTTATATACTTTTATTGGCACATTACAGTCTCACATCGTAATGTAAATCATAGTGATAGTGACACACATGCACACAGCACTTGATGGGATTTCCCCCTACATATGGATATATACATGTATTTTATACACACACAATTTTCTTTCTCCCTAATTAAACTCCAAATTCCTTCAAACCCAATATTTTTGTCTTTCCATATAGATTAACGTAGCAAAAATAAAATTCCAACTTCACAAACACTTACTATAAAGAAATTATTTAACACTGTTAATAGTGGCTCACTTCTTTTTCTAATGTTGCAGCTCAAGTAATTATCTATGTTATTTCTCCCCTATATATATGCCTACCACTGCTACTGGATGGATCTGTCTACTCTAGTTCACCTTAAGTGGTTCTCCCCACCACCCCTCCTGCCCGGAGATGATAAATAAGGACATATGATATGGCACAATGTACTTGTGAGCTGGCTTACCCAAGAGCCTCTGTATGGAATTGCTCCTGCCTCCCTCCCTCCCTTTTTCCCTCCCTCTGTGGTGCTAGGGCTTGAACCCAGGGGCATTCTACCTCTGAGCTATACCCCCAGCCCTTTTTATTTTAAAACAGGGTCTCGCTAGCTTGCTGAGGCTGGCCTTGAAACTGTGATCCTCCTGTCTCGGCCTCCCAAGTACTGGGGTTATAGCTGTGAGCCACCACACTGGGCTTGTAACTGCTAGTTTCTGAGAGACAAATTTCCACCATAAGCAGGAACACAGAACTTTAATTTTTTTCTAATTCTTTTTAAGAGGACAAGGACATCAAAGGAAGATAATACAAAAGCCTTAAAAGGAAGAGATACTTAAAAAGGTAAAGAAATGTACTGACTAGTCTCCACTCTGATCACAACAGAGAGGACACTCAGTAGGCCCAAATGAAATCCTTCACCAGTGTTCACATCTGAGGGTTTTCTTTATAACCCAACCCAATTATCCTACTTAATTTTAGGCACTGAAAGATTTCATTCTTTTCTCAAGTACAGTTTTTGCACTCTGCAGAGAAAGACATATAACTGCCACTTTAAAGTTCTTAAATATCCTAAAACTGTACCAAATAAATACCAAAACACTTCAAAAACAAAGTGTACACACCTTTTGATTGGATTTTTTCACAGTTGGGAGAAATTATTACACACTTGATCTTGTTTAACTTCATGTGTTTGGTGACCTCCCTCAGACCCATAACCAGCCGTCTTCGTGCTTTTGCTCTTACAGGATCCTTTTGGTAGATGCGTTCCTGAAAACTGACCAGTTCTTGGAGAAGAAGGGTCACGCATTCATCAATCTCTTTACAAAGAACCTGATTACAATACCTGTAAAAGAAACAAAAATAGGTTCTAATTTATTTTTCAGTAATTATAAAATTATATTAGGAAAATATCTTTAAGAGAAAATACATCCAATAAGAGGTTTTCATGAAGTTAACTCTTAAAAATTTCTAAATCCTCAGTTACTTAGAAAAATGGAAGAGTGATATAGATTGTGATTGTTTCTGAATTTCAACAATCTTGCTTTCAGTAAAAGGAAGTACAATCTGAACTCCCAGTTATTAAATTCCTAAAGATAAAAATCAAATGCTTGCTTGCTATGAGAAAAAAACAAGTATAACATTTTTGTTAAAAAGACAGTTATTTCACGCCAATGAATACTAAAGATGATTCTAACAGGAAAGAAATGTACCTTCTAACTGAACTGTTCTAATAACAATTCATCCTCTGAGCTTAGATAACACTCTGGGCATTTCTCAGCCACAAAAATAAGGTATTAGGTAAGATGGCCTCAATGGCTCCTGTAGCTCTGAAAACTCAGGGCTATGGAGGATGAGTTCAATAGTTAAACTGAGGCCAAAACTAGAGGCCTTGAGAGGTAAAAGTCGGAGGCCTTTACATCAGACAAAGCAAATGAATGAAGCTCTTTGTGAGATCAAGCACGAGTATAATGTGAAAACCAGAAGGAAGGAAGCGAGAGGTCACTATACTATTTAAATTCTGGCTGGGAGTGGTGGTGCCCGCCTGTATTCCAGTACCTGGGAGGCTGTGAGACAGGAGGATCTCAGGTTCTGGGCCAGCCTTGACAACTCAGTGAGACCCTGTTACAAAATAAAAACTAAAATAGGGCTGGGGATGTAGCCCAGAGGTAGAATGCCACTGGGTTTGATCCCCAGTACCACAAAAGAATAAATAAATAACATACATACTGGGATTAAGAAGTCATTCAACTACACTTGTGTATACTCTTTCCATCTTTTCTGGTTCTCATCTCTCATCTCCACCATAAGCAGGTATTTAACAAGGAGAATGGGTGTAACTTCTCATCTACTAATAACTAGGCAAGCTTAATATCTAAGCTCATCTAATAATAACTAGGCAAACGTCTATGTCTAAGCTATATAGTGGAAAAATCTAGGCCTGCCTTTCTTTAGTGCAAAAAAAAAACCTGTTTTGTGAATTTTATGATTTATGTGAAAAATGTTTAAATAAGTACGAGTATGACACAACTTCAGAAGAGATGATACAACTATAGACTGGGAAGGTTAACTGTCATTTAATTCAAAATTAGAGAATAGAACATCAAAAACACAATTTTCTTCATTCTTTTTTTCTTTCAAGCTGTTTATTTCATACATATGTAACATTTTATTCCCCAAGTGTTTCATTTGCTCAACATCTGTTATTTGACATTTAATTAACTTCCCAAAGCTAGGCAAGAAGTATTTGCTCAAAAACAATGGAATAAAGAAAAGGAACAGAACAAACCAGTATGTTTTGAACCTCACAGATTATACTTTTACCCTGAAATTCTTTCATATGTCAGTTTTAAAGATAAAATTAGTTCATCTACACATGTTAAATTCCTAAAATGTTTCACAGCATTAACAGTTCAGAAAGAACTTAAGGATCTTTGGTGTTTTGCCTGCTCAACTCACCAAGTAACAGCGACAATACTAAATTCAGAACTACAATCGAGATCCTTAAACTATTCAACCTCAAGAAAAAAAAAAACTTACTCTCTAAATCTTTTGCTGTGGATTTTGGTTATTGTTGATGACGCCATTGGGCTGCCTATCCCAGAACTGGCAGGAGAGCCTTGTGACACAGGTGTCATGCAGTATGGAGAATTCTGACTTGCTGGAGAGAGTGAAGTATCACTGGGCATGCTCAGTCCAGTATCTGTGGAGATGTGAGATGAGGGGAAAGAATTTAGAAACCTCAAATGCTGGAAAGCTGTATAATGATCCGCACAATTTAGAATGGCTACTGTTTTTTAAGTCATTTCTTATTTCTCTGGAAGCTAACAAGTTGAGTATTTTTCCTTTCACAAATAAATATTTCTCCTCATATACTACAAAGATTAAGTCTTCCTATTATCCATTAAAATGTACTCGTAAAGCCGAGTGTGGTGAAAGCCGAGTGTGGTGGCGCACACTTGTAATCCCAGTACTTGGGAGGCAGAGACCAGAAGATCCGGGTTCGCGGCCAGCCTCAGCTACTTAGTGAGGCCCTCCGCAACTTTGTGAGACCCGGTTTCAAAATAAAGTATAAAAAATAGGGATGGGGGTGTAGCTCGGAGGTAGAACGCCCCTGGGTTCAATCCCTGGTACTGCAAAAAAAAAAAAAAAAAATGTACTCATAAAAAGCAAGCAGAGCCCTGAAGTCTCCCAAGAGGAGGAGAGGAGATGAGAGAAGGACAAATTATCCAAAACATGTATTCCTAGAATATTTAAAGAACAAAAATCTGCAACTGTTTCCAGAACATATTATCCATCTCCTTCATCTCTCGTTTTCCACTTATTTCTTAGGAATCTTTCTGTCTAACCATCCTCATTGTTGCTGACAATGACGAATCTCACTCACTCTCTCCACACCACTCTGATTCTCCAGGCAACACACCTGCGGGTCTCTTATTTGGCCTTTGTTTCTGTGCTCCGGAAGCCACGTTTTTAGATGCCATCCCTAGACTCTCCCATTTCCTTCACTGAGTTACTATTCCTCTCTAAACAGCCAAACCCAGGAAATGAGTTCCTGTTTGTATACCCAGTCTAATAATTAGCAAAGTTAGACACATATCTTATCTCCTTATTGAATTATAAACCCTGATAGCAGGACCTGCCCACTATAAATCTTTTTTACATTCCTGAACATCCTCACTCCTGCTAGCTACGAAAATACATGTGGTAGGTGTTCAACAAACATTTGCTGAATAAATGGATTAATGAATATACCTAAATACAAGGAGAATTATACTAAATTGAGAGTAAAGGGATCCCTAACCAAGTATGTCCTAGGTGAATAATCCTTAGAAGTAAATTCATTTTTCTAAAAATAATGAAACACTGCTGCTTCATCTATGTGTAAATCAGATTCAAATGTGCTGCAAAATCATATGTGCTGGTTACTCATCATATGGGACTGAATCTTCTTTGCTGGAATCATATTGCTGGCTATTTACTGTGTGGGACTGGATCTAATTGACCAACTGGGCTCTGTTTTGCAACTCTCCACTAATCACACATATACGTCAATTTCCCAAAAGCAAAAAAGAAAATCAACAAAACTGACTCAATGAAAAATAGCCCTATGAAGAAAGATAAATATAAGTGTCCCAGATACAAAAGATGATGAAATGAAAAGAATCATGACAGTTTCAGGTGAGATCTAATTTCGAGAGTTTACTGCAAATTCCAGATTTAAGCCTCAAAAATGCCATAAACTTACTATAAAAACACTTACTGAACCCCCACAGTTACTCACAATTTCTCTTCAAAAGCATCTTTAAAAGAAACCAGTCTCAAAATTAATATGGAATACAACCTCCATTTGGAAGCATGACTAGTGACCGCTTATCTATCAATTAAAATAGTTTGGCCCATTCCCTGAGAAAAGGAAAGAGACCTCCTTACCTTCCTGGGAAATGATTTCCTGTGGCAAATCATCAATAAAATCTAAGTGCATTTCTGCTGGTTCCTCAGATCCCAGAAGATTGTGGTCCACTGTTAAACGTCCCTTCTTTTCCTCCCTTTCTTTCAAAATAACCTAAAAGTCATTATACCAGTGTTTACTGATCACTCTTCAACTATGTACTGAATGTTTACCATGGACACTAAACACACGTATAGTGGTTTACTTAAACATGTACATGAGGATTTTAGTTGGCTACGTGTTTACATGGCTAAATAGAAACTGACTGGGGAAAAAGGTCAATATAATTTTAGGCACTGTAGGTTGAAGGAAATACTGTACACAAAATAAAGGGAGGCAATTAAGCTTGAGAATGCATAGCTATCACACCACAGCTGCTTCAGTCTTTAAATTCTGGGTGACAAACTAGAGCTTCCAAATAAGTAAGCTTAAAAGTTTGGAAACCAGTTTATACAGTTCCTTTGATTTACATATTATAGTTTTCAAGTATTTAGACATGGATTATCTCATTCTAATCCTCTTAATGACAACTGTTGAATTACCCAAAGCAAATATTACCTTCAACTTACACATGAGGAAAATGAAGGTTAAAAAATGTTTACAAGCCGGGCATGGTGGTACATGTAATCCCAGTACTTCGGAGGCTGAGACAAGAGGATAGCAGGTTCAAGGCCAGCCTAAGCAACTTAGTGAGACTCTCAGCAATTTAGCGAGATCCTGTTTCAAAAAAAAAAAAAAAAGTAGGGCTGGGAGTCTAGCTTGCAGGCAGAATGTCCCTGGGTTCAATCCCCAGTACTAGGAAAAAAAAAAGTTTACCTAAAACTACATGCATAGCAGGCACTAAAGTTAGTACCAAGGTTCAGGGCTAGAGCTGGGGGTATAGGTCAGTGGTAGGATGCTTACCTAGCATATACAAGGCCCTGGGTTCAATCCCCAACAATGTCCCATCCCCCCCCAAAAGAAAATCCAGGGCTCTTGGTTCTTGATTCCTAGGGTCTAATGCTTTGGGATGTTTACCTGTTTTTTTTTTTTGGTGGGTTTTGTTTGTTTTGTTTTTTATTGGTGTATTGTAATCATAGATTTTGATGGGTTTCAGGGTGGTAGAAGTATACATGCATACTTCTTTTTTTTAATAGAAAAAAATTCATTCTCAGGGCCTTGTTCCACTCAGAAAGACAATCAAGATGTTGAAACCCACAACTTCATTATAAAATGTAAGTCTATCAATACCTCACAATAATCTGTGGGCTAAAACACAACTAATTTTGCAAAACAGATTTAAACTATTATTTATCCTGTAAAATAAACATTCCCAGAATTTGGATTACCTTTTTAAGTGCTGTGGGTCGTTTTAGTTTTGCAATTTCTTTCTCTTTTCCTCTTTTTCCTTTAGAGGAAGTAACGTCCAAAGAATTAAAGGATGTCAAGCAGGGTTGACTTTTGGTTAAAGGTTTTCTGTTAGTAGAGTCTTTAGTGTGAAAAGAAGTTGCAGTCACCACTAAAAACAAACAAGAACATTAGTTTCACTACCATGGCCAATACCACATACTTTCAAAATTTCCAATGGGAAATCTACAAAAACAAGAACATCCTCTTCCTGTGGGGAAAACAGGCATCATTAATAGCAGAA
Source organism: Glis glis (assembly GCA_004027185.1). Classification (NCBI taxonomy): domain Eukaryota; kingdom Metazoa; phylum Chordata; class Mammalia; order Rodentia; family Gliridae; genus Glis; species Glis glis. Next base: position 25,099 of record PVJS01021732.1, read on the forward strand.
GCAGTACAATGTTATTTAGGTCCCTCAGATATACCTCCATTATTTTAGCCTCCACAAAATATAAAAGATGAAGCCAATGCGATCAGCCAGCGTAGAGGGGCAGAGTGGGAAGACATCAATCACTAGTCCTGCTTTACTGTCGCAACCCCAAGCAGGGCAGAGCCACTCTACCGTGGACATTTCCAAACTGGACCTTTCTCATTCCTACTCAATCTGTTGTTCATACTTACATAAGATACTTACGCAGTCTATCACTCCTCTCCACACTTAATCTTTCAGTAAAGAACACTGATCCCCCACACACACCAGCTGCACGCTCAGTACTACTCAGCAATTCTTTGATGTCTTGAGGATACTGTCATTCTCTGGTGGCTAACCCCAATCTTTAATATTCCTAACTCTTAGGAATGAGAACCTCAGTCTAGCTGCTTTCCTACCACTTCCCGAGAAGATGTTATCCAATATAAATTTATAAACCAAGCTGGGTGCGGTGGTGCTCGCCTGGAATCCCAGTACTCGGGAGGCTGAAACAGGAGGATCACAGGTCTAAGGCCAGCCTCAACCACTTAACAAGACTGTATTTCAAAATAAAAAATAAAAAGGCTGAAGATACAGCCTGAAGGTAGAATGACCCTGAGTTCAATCCCTAATACAGAAAAATTCCAAATAAAAAAAGAAATTTATAAACCACTCGAAAGGAAGTGGCAGATGTCCTGACTCCTGTCCCGGGTGCACCAACCATCTCTGCCCTTACTCCCATCTCAGTTCCTCTAGGATCTTGCTGTATTCCTTTTCCCTTGCATTTTTATGGTTTCCCCCTTACCCGATTCTTTTCCCTGACCCTTCACAATAAGCTGAACTCTCTTCTGTCCAAAAGAAAGGAGGGGGTGAGGGGCAACAGTCCTCTCCTTGACTGGCTTCCCTCCAGCCAGGTGCCATCACTCCCTCCCCTTCCTTGTTAAACTCCACAGTCTTTCTCATCATCATGTCCCAATCATTACAGTGTGGCCTCTGCCCTACCGACTCCCTTGAAACTTACTGTAAAGATCACACATAACCTTGCTATTGCAAAACATAATTCTCTGAGCCTTCACTCTACCCTAGTTTCTTTCAGCATGTGACACCAAGGATTATATCCTTTTCCTCAAAATTCTTTCTTTGTCTTCTGTATCATTATATTTTCTCCTTTTTTGCTCTTTTCCAAATCTATTTTTCTGGTTCTTTTTCCTTTTGTCCTTGAAATCTGAGCATTCCAAAGACTTTATCCCTGAGCATTTTTTCCTAATCTCCCTTTCGTCCAACAATCTTACTTCCGCAGCTTTAAAAATCCTATTTGAAACTCGCTGACTTCTAACCTAAACTACACATTCATAGCTACATGTTAAGTAGGAACCACAGGATGTCACTGCTAGCATTTCAAATACAAGGCCACTGCCCGTCTTCCCAACAAAATTTTTCTCCCATTATCTCATCTTGTGCAGTATCATCATAACCCTTTTACCACATACTCCACACCAGAGTATTGAATCATCTTCGACCTGTTTCCACATTCTATCATTAAAAACCCTATCAATTCCTTACAGTCCTTTTCATCCCTACCACAGTCTCATTCTTTTCTTGAACTTCCCAATAGCTTTCTTTGTCATCAACACTTTCCAATTTAAACACTGGTGATTGGTTAGAGCAGAGGTTCCCAAACTTACTTGGCTTACCACTCCCTTTCAGAAAAAAGTCACTTAGCGGCCCACTCCTGGAAATCTACCTTCTTTAAGTGTATAAACAGAAAGGGGCAGTTTCATTCCAGCACTCCCCTCAGGGTTGGGCGGGGAGCCCACTTTGGTGGAACCTATAGGTTAGAAGTTAATCTCACTTCTATCCTTTGTGCGTGTGTGTGTGTGTGTGTGTGTGTGTGTGTGTGTGGTACTGGAGATTGAACCCAGGGGCATGCATACCCCCCCCAGCCCTATTTTTTTTTTTAATTTTGAAACAGGGTCTTGCTAGGTTGATGAATCTCACTATTTGCTGTAGCTCTCCTCAAACACACGATCCTCCTGTCTCAACCTTCCAAGTACTGGGATTAATAAGTGTGTGCTACCACGCCCGGCTCACTTCTATCTTTAAAAAAAAAATTTTTTTTTTTTTTGGTGGTACTAGGGATTGAATCCAGGGGCATTCTACCTCTGAGCTCCACCCCCAGCGCTTTTTTTGGATGGAAACAGGGTCTGACTAGGTTGCTGAAAGTCTTGCTACATTGTTGAGGCTGATCTTGAACCTGCAATCCTCTTGTCTCAGCCTCCCAAGTACTGGGATTACAGGCATGCACCACCATGACCAGCTTGTTTCTATCTTTTAAGAATCCTAGTCCCAGCCAGGTGCAGTGGCACATGCCTATAATCCCAGTACTTGGGAGGCTAAGACAGGAGGTTGCAGGTTCAAAGCCAGTGTGCAGTAACTTTTGTGAGACTGTCTCAAAATAAAAATAAAATCCCAGTACTTTGGGAGGCGGAGACCGGAAGATCCGGGTTCACGGCGAGCCTCAGCTCTCTCTCTCTCTCTCTCTCTCTCCCTGTCTCTCTCTCTCTCTCTCTACTTAGTGAGGCCCTCCACAACTTCGTGAGACCCGGTTTCAAAATAAAGTATAAAAAATAGGGCCGGGGGTGTAGCGCGGAGGTAGAACGCCCCTGGGTTCAATCCCTAGTACCGAAAATAAATAAATAAATAAATAAATACATAAATAAGTAAAAAATAAAATAGGGCTGGGGTGTAGCCCAGAGGTAGAGCACCCCTAGGTTCAATCTCCAGTTAAAAAAAAGAAAGAAAGAAAAAGAATCCTAGTCCTTTAAGCCCAGTTCAAATGCGATCCTAGATGAAGTCATTTTTAATACCTTCCCCACACCTCCCTGTTGACATCAATCACTCTCTCTTCTGCAGTTTCATAAAACTTTGCTGGCATCTTCTCCAAGGCACTGTTTTTGTTTAGTTATCTGTGTATGTCTTTCTATCCCACTAGATTATAAACTTCTTGAACTAAAGTAAATCTTAATGATCTCTGCAATTCCAGATAGCCTATCATGCACAGATATATTTATATTTGAATGTATGAAAAAAATATATATGTATATATATATTTTTTGGCAGTACTGGGGATGAACCCAGGGGCATTCTACCTCTGAGCTACACCTCAGCCCTATTTTATTTTTTATTTTGAAACAGGGTCTCACTAAGTTGTGGAGGCCTCACTGAGTAGCTGAGGCTGGCCATGAACCTGCGATCCTCCTGTCTCAGCCTCCCAAGTACTGGGATTACAAGCCACCACGCCTGGCATATATTTGAATATATTAACATTGGCTAAATGAATCAAAGTTATAATAAGACATTTGAAATACTACAGGTAAACAATTTCTTCTTCATAACATTAATTAACACTTGTTGTGTGATTCTCTAAGCAGTATACATGTATTATCTCATTTCCCCCCACAAACAGTCCTGAAGTAGGTACTACTTTCCTAGTAGGTTTTGTTTTTTCTTTTGTGGTACTGAGGATTGAACCCAAGGGCATTTTACCCCTGAGCTATAGGCCCAGCCCAATTTTATTTTTCATTTTGAAATAGGCCTCACTAAGTTGCTGAGGCTGGTCTCAAACCTGCATTCTCCTGTCTTAGCCTCCTGTCTCAGGGTTGCACCACCACACCCAGCACTACCCCTGTTTTAATGTAAGGACACTGAAGCATAGGAAGGCTAAGTAACTTCCCAAAGAAATACATGGAAGGGTTAGATTCAAGCCCAGGCAGCTTGACTCCAGAGCCCCTGCTTTTAGAGAGCAGCCTGCACTCCTACAAGACACTGTCACTCTAGACTCTGCTCCCTGTCCTTCTCTCCAGAGCCCCTGCTTTTAGAGAGCAGCCTGCACTCCTACAAGACACTGTCACTCTAGACTCTGCTCCCTGTGGTTCTCTGCTCTGGGCGGACAGCAGGGAGATGTTACTGACACTCTCCCTATGGCGATAACACTCTACAGCTTAGTGCACATCATACTATTTTTATTAAGAGTTACTCAAAGCAAAGGTTTACATTGGCCTGGTAAGTAGCTACAGGTCTAAACACTTTGCACATATGATTATCTTTATACGATGTTACTATCTTTTTGCCTTCTACTAAGCAACAGTCCCTTCACATGGGAACAGAACAAACAGAAAATTCATTCTGCCTCTCAGCATTAGTGCTTTTTATTGCTGTCTTACTCTTCCCTTTGTCCTATTCCTCACTCTCTAAAACAAAGACTATAAAAAGGAAATGAGGGAACATTAAAACTGCCATGAGCTCTAAATCTGACAAAGTTGGTTAAAATAGAAATTACTGTGTTAGTAGAAAGCCGCATCATTTTCTCATACATACACACAAAACTTCTGTTTGCCATTTAACTGCAATTTAATTTAATACTTAAGTGAGCCAAATTACTTGTGATTATTATTTTAACCTTTGAAGAAGGAAAAAAATGTGAATGGTTCAAAATGCACACCCACTGACTTTTAAGCAGAGATCTGAAGGCCCTGAGGGAACAAACAATTCTGATATCCAGGGAAACAGCATTTCAGGAAAAGGAACTAGCAGGCCCAAAGACACCGAGCCAGGAGGTGCCGGTAGATTTGGGATGGCTAATGTGGCCAGGGACAAGTGTGTCAGGACAGGATGACAACGGAAGTGAAGAGGCAATAGGGCAGCTATGCTGTGGCTGTAGTCAGGACTCTGGCTTGTCTTAAAAAGATCACTCCTTTTAAGGGAAACTGAGGGTTCGGGGGAGGGAACAGTGGATAGCAGTGGGGAGGCCGCTGTAGTAAAGTACAGTGACGGGCCTTCGTAGGGTGACAGGAAAGGATCTACAAGCACATGTAGACATGTTTGGAGGGTACTAGAGACAGGAGGTGCTCAAGGACTTGATGTGGAAAGAGAGGGCACATGGGCAATTTCAAGACTCATGTTTGAGCCGACTTAAAAAAAATTACATACACATACACACATAAATTTAGATGAACGATATCCAAGATACATTACCAGTGCCAAATGGAAAACTACTGAGATTGATGATGTCATCACCTGTGTGCGACAGAGGTCTGGTGTTAGTAATCTGCCGCGCTTTCATGGCCTGTTGTTGCTTTTCCAGAGCAGCTAACATGTCCCCTAAATCCAGCTGCACAGGTGCTTTATTCTTTTTTCCAGCTGCTTTGGATAAAGCTTCCTGAAAGATGCATATGAAAGTATTTATTTTCTCATATAGCACAAGAGAGCGACAAGTAATGCGTGATTATGCTGAGCCCTCCTACCCACCAAACCTAGCAAATAAACTAGCACAACTATTCATAAAAGTGATGATATACCTGTAATTTTTTCTGCTCCATACTTATTTCCGAATATTCTTGAGCTGTGGCAAGGGCTGCTGCCAAAGCTTTTTTCTTCTGACTTTTTGCACGTTTAGGAACTGAAGTGGTGATGGGAATTGGAGTCTGAACTATATTGATTGGGGAGTTTTCAGGTAGATCATCCAACTACAGTAACCAGAGAGAAGAGCTGTTAGTGATCTGGTAAAATCTAATCATAAGGAAAGCACTCCAGATGAGAGACGTGGCACAGCACAGCTAGACTGCATTCTCCCAAGGACTCGGTGTCATGAAGAGCAAGAGACGGTGGGATCATTTTACACTGGAAATAAAACAGCTTCATGCAATGGGCAACGCTTATCTGGATCCTTGACTCAAAGAAAATGAAATGCCTCCAAAGTAAAATTTTGCAACAGTTAGGAAAATTTCTATACAGACTACATGTTACATGTCCCATTATTTAATAAATGGTATTTTCTTGTCTGGTAATGGAATTGTGGACTTCATAAGAATGTATCAAGGCCAGGCATGGTGGCGCACGCTTGTAATCCCAGTACTTTGGGAGGCGGAGACCGGAGGATCCGGGTTCGCGGCCAGCCTCAGCTCTCTCTCTCTCTCTCTACCCAGTGAGGCCCTCCGCAACTTCATGAGACCCGGTTTCAAAATAAAGTATAAAAAATATGGCCGGGGGTATAGTGCGGAGGTAGAACGCCCCTGGGTTCAATCCCTGGTACCGCAAAAAAAAAAAAAAAATAAAAAAAAG
>PVJS01021733.1:0-31234 GCA_004027185.1 Glis glis
GAATTACTGTCATAAACAATGTGTATATATGAGATTATACCAACATCATTCTCAGTGCTACATGTGGGGGGGAGGCGGGGGGGGAAGTGGGGGGGAGGGGCACCAAGAGCTGTGTGCATCTATGTTAACATCAAACTGATACTCATTGTGATGTGAGACTACAATGCACCAATAAAAGCATAAAAAAAGAAAATGAATAAAACTAAAATTAAATTAAATTAAAAATAAATAAAGAAATAAATAAAAGTGAAAAAAACAACAAAAAAAAGAAAATACGGGGTGGAGACAGTGTTTGTGCCTGATCTACTCAGAGTATTATTTTGAACCCATGGCTGTAGAGTATCCTGTAGAGCCTGCATAGTGAGGAGAGAAGTAGGCCAAGCATTTAACTCGGAGAATGACTGATTCTGGAATAGCCAGACCACACAACAATGACAAAATAAACATTAGGTAAGTTCATATCAGGGAAATAAACCTTTTATTTTAAAATTACATCCATACTCACATTTCTATTAAATGTCTTGTTTTGATTACTGCCTTTTATAGAGAAATGTGTTAAGACAAATAATCTTAAATACTGAGAGTTTGTAAAATGATCCTTTCTAATGGGAGAGAATGGATTCTACTTAGCTTTGAGTTATGGTTAATGAAAAGAAGGGTCAAGAACATGAAAAGAAAACCAAGCTAAATCAATAAGGGTCTGATCCTTTCCTGTAGTCTTTCTTCTTCCCCTATTCAGGAGAATGTCTTGTTTATTTAATTTGTATATGTTTACACATATTTGTTGTATTTTCTAGGTGTCAAGGAGTGTTTGAGACATTCTCTGCAGCAATGGAATGGAAGATACTAAAATCCCTGCCTCCAGGGAACTTGAATTTAAGTGGGGCAGAGAGATAATAAACTAAATAAGTAAGTTAGGTAATATAGCATCTTCATTAGATTGAGATGGGTGCAATGGAGAAAAATTAAGGAGGAAAGAGGCATGGGGAATCCATTGCTGGAGGCAAGTTTGAAATCAGGGCTGGCTCAATGGGTGTGTGTGATCGAAGCCCCCCATTCACAAGGGTTCCATGTTTGATTTAATGCTCACTCTTTTCATCTTGAACTTATTATTTTCAATAAGTGACCTCACATTTTCATTATGCTTCTCAAATGATACAGTTGATCCTGTGTGTAATTTTATTTTATTTTTTACTTATTCATTTATTTTTTGGTACAGGGAATTGAACCCAGGGGCATTCTACTTTTGAGGCACACCCACCCTGCCCTTTTAATTTTTATTTTGGAACAGGATCTTGCTAAGTTGCTGAGGACCTTCCTAAATTGCTGAGGCACACCTCTAACCTGCATCCTCTTGTCTCAGCCTCCCAAGACTGAACTCTTTGTAATTTTAAATATGGTGGATGACAGAGACCTTTGTGTGTCATTATCTTTCATGTGGCTCATCAGATATACTCTCCATCTTTCTCTGAACTCTGTTGAACCATAACAGTGAACTTCTTTGCCTTCTAGCTTCTGGTTTGGAACAAATAATGCGAGCTCCAGCAGAAGCTGAAAAGTTCCCTGCCCACTCATTTCTCTCATACTCAGTTCTACAATTGCTCCCACTTCTTATCCACCTAAGGCCCAGCAATGGTAACAGCTCTGCTTCATCAGGTCCATGTTGTAACATCCTTCAGGGCTCCCCACTCTCTGCCCATACCTTTGTTAAGCCTTTCTTTGATTTTTTCCAATTTGAGAATGCCTTCTATCTTCTGCCAGAATTCTGGCTCAAAAAGTCTCATTCTGAAGGTAGTATGATGCCAGTACGGTGGCACAGGCCTGTGATCCCAGTATTTGGGAGGCTGAGACAGGAGGATCACAGGCTCAAGGCCAACCTCAGCAACTTAGCAAGGCCCTTAACAATTTAGCAAGACCCTGTTTCAAAAATTAAAAAATAAAATAGGGCTGGAGGTATAGCTTAGAGGTAGAATCCTCCTAGGTTCAATCTGCAGCACACACAAACACAAAAATTCCTATTACACATCCAAGTAAATAAGAGATAGGAGGCAAACCAGAACATGTTGCCCTGGGAGTTGGAGAAGAGAGTGTTTCAAGGAAAAAGGATCCACTGTGCCAATGTAGCTGGAGGTCAAATAAGAGGAGGCTAAAGAATGGACCAGTGAAGTTCACAACTTGACGTTCACAGACAACCTTGACAAGAGCAGTTTCTGTGGGGTGGTGTGGGTGAGAGCCAGCCTGGAGTGGTCTGAGAGAATGGGAGGAGAAAAATACAGACCATGAGTATAGTTGGCTTTTGGAAGGAGTTTGGCAGTGAAAGAAAGGAGAGAAATAGGAAATTGCTTGAGGCAGAAGCAGAGCCGAGAGTTGTTTTTTTGTTTGCTTTGGTTTTTTTTTAAGATAGAACAACAACAACCAAAAAACCAGTAGTATGTTGGTATGGTATGCTGTTAGGAACACCCTTATTGACAGGAAAATACTGATGATGCAGGAAACAGGATAAGAATTGCCAGATCCATGTCCTTGTAGGTGAAAGCGGACAGGCTCTGGTATAAGTGGAGTGCCGGCATTACCTATGAGCAAGGAGAGTTGTTGGGGCAAAAGACTTACTGAGCTATTTAGTAAATGATAATCAATCAATACTGATTTTCAGTCTTCTTAAAATAAAACCTCCTAATACTCTGTGAACAGTCAGGGCATCAGCATCTAATCAAGATCTTGAAGTTCAATGCACTGCTTTGTCATTCGAGAGCTCCAGGACCCCAGAGAAACATCCAACCTTTCTGTGACTTATTTTATCTCTGATTATGAAATGTAGCATTTGCTGCTCATTACTGTTCCTGGAAAATTAATGAGTTATTTAAGTAAACCATCTCAGGCACCAAATCCCTTTGATGCTCACGTTGCAGAACTTAATAGAGAGGGGGGGAAATGAAGGGTGCATATAGACATGAATGTCTACGTAGCAACAGCCATGTGGAGATCTTTTCATAGTTTATTATTCCTATTTTGCAGACCCTCTTATATCCCCTCTAAGTGAAAGGTATTTGCTCTCTATGCCTTAGCATTCTGTATAATTAATTTTCATTTCTGAGAAGGCATATCTTTTATATAAACAGCACAAGCTTGGTATTCCAGTTGCTAGTATTCTAGCTGCTATTTCCAGGAGAATCGTGCATGTTCAGTTCACCTGCACAGTCATCACCTTTACACAGCCTTGGGTCCCGCTGGGGAGATCCTCTCTTTGTCCCTACTGCACTCTATTTATACCTGTGCTACGACTCAGAACAGGCTGCCTTGAAATGATCTGTTTGCATTTCTGTCTACTCCACAGACCATGGGCACCTTATCTCATCCTCCTCTGAGTCCTTGGTGACATGTACAGAGTAGATATGAGATAAATATTTGTTGAATTTAAATCTGTTTCTGAATTGAGGCTGATGAAATAAAATAGCATGATACACAAGGAAAGAGATGGAGTAAAGAGGTCCTAAGATAGGTTTGTATGAGTGCCAACAAGGAAAGCAGGCTTGTGGTGTACATACTTATCGCATCTAAAAGAGACCCTATGGCTGAGTGGAATTCCATTGTGTGTATACTCAGCCACAAAGAAGAACAAAATTATGCCATTTACAGGAAAATTGATGCAACTAGAGAATATTATGCTAAGTGAGATCAGCCAGTCTCAGAGAGTTAAGGGTCATACTTCTCTCCTATGTGGAAGCTAGAGAAAAAAATAGGAAACAAAAGGGACTTCAGATAAATGAGGAGAGAGACCAATAGAAACGTGAAAGGGGGTTGAGGGAGGAGGTAAGGAAGGGAAAAAGGAGAATTGAGGAAGGAAACAGTTCAAATAATGCTATGGCAATATATGCAGATATCATACCCATTTTACTAAGATGCATGGCAGGGGCAGGGTAGGACACATAAGGAAATATACCAAGAGCTATGTGCATGTACGTATGTATCACATCGAACCTCACTGTGATGTATACTTGCAGTATACTAATAAAAGTACTAAAAAAAGTTAAGAGACTCTAGTTTTCAAGATTTTTTTTGCCAAACTGAATCAGGAACACTTTCTTGCCTAGGCTTTAGTATTAAAAGCAGATTTTAGAGCCATTCTTCCTCTCTTAGATACATGTTATGCTTCATATCCAGACTTAGTGGTTTAGTTGTTTCCTTTAAGAAACCACACAAATGCCCTCATCTCCTTGTTCTAGGGGAATCCTGACATCAGTGAACTACCGGAGTCACAGCTTTAATTCTTTCAAATAAAGAAAGGATGTAAATGACTTGAGTTTACATCTAGAGAATTTTCGGGATTGAACTTCTGACAAAGGTGAAGTTGCTTATTACTCTCAGATTTACTCTTTCTCAACCCAGTTACTCTTTTTACCCTGCTACAAGGTCTCTGTCTTTGAATTCTCAATTAAGCTTTTTAATAGACAATCTGCTTTAGCACTTTATTGGGAAAAATAAATGTGCTTCTCCCCTCCTGCCCATGGCAGTTAAGCCTTCCATTTAATATGAAATCAAATGAAGACATCTGGGCTTTGTCACCACAAAAGAAAAGTTGTATTTTTCTAATTATTAGTTACTGATCAGCCTTGGGTCGAGAACTTGCTTGCCTTTGTGCCACCTTGTGAACCCCATCTCAATCTCCCATGGCCAGGCCTGACACAGAATCCTGCCCCTTCTGTTAGTCTATGTACACGCGCCTCAGAGAAGCTATTTGCGTCCAATGTTGGACCACCCTTCACATTAAGTTTAAGTTGGAAAAAAATTCCTTCTAATAAAGATAATCTGTATCATATTTGTCTTCAGGAAACTATAATAATTCAGCAATAGATGAAAATGTTTTAGAGCTATGAAGGGCTTTGCAGCTGATGTTTTTCCATTATCAGTTTCCTGTGTAGGGAAATATATTAAGGTCAGAAAGGAAATGCCCACAACAAGAATGAAGAAGTTGGAGGCTCTCGCCTATTTCTCATTGCTTTTAACCTATTTTAAAGAATTTTGTTGTCCCTAACTCCCAAGGGGGCAACTGAGAAGGAATAAAGTACCTGGAAGCCCATGCTAAAAGGGAGAAAAGAAAGGGCTGGTTTTGTTTTCCTCCAAAGATTCCACAGAATTGCCTTTTTTGGTCTGTACTTTAACTATTGTTCTATGGTGTGTTTATTTGAAAATTTTTCATAGCAGTTCAATACCTGGAAAATCTCAGCTCTGATTAAACACCCATTTCTTACTAGAAGTGTAGAACACCAGATATGATAACCACGACAAGCACTTCACAAGGATCATGTAGATCCCAGAGGAAATTAGGGCCCAACAAGCCACAGGAGCCAGAAGGTAAGATAAACCAGATTTATAAATTACATAAGCAGACCCATTGGGGTGAAGAAGAAGAGACATGCAATTATGTCAAAAGAAATTGGTGAATTAAGAATATTTGTTGCCAAACACAGGACTTGCTGGTAAGCAAGGGAGAATGGTTGTATCAGAGCAGCTCTTTCCCTAGATAAATGAGATCCCAAGTCAGTCCAGCTTTCAGCTTTCAGGCACTTTTGGTGCCTGCAACTATCTCTAACATTTTGGAATTCCAGATAGCACAATTAAGTGGTTTCTCAGTTAGTGGAATATGAACATTCCACCAGAGAAAGGGAACTGCTTAATAGAAGTGAAGACTTGAGAATGGGGTTAATATAAAAAAGAATAAAAAAACAAGAAAAGAAAAAAGTATAACCATTCCTCCTTATTCGCCTCACACCAAGCCCTGCTGACCATAAAGAGAGTAAGGCTTTTAAATCATCTATGATGTCATTTTCATGACAGAAGAATCTTGAACTCTTTACCTACATTGAGATACATAGTATTAGGGTAGAATTAGACCCCTCTGCATTTAGACTCTTTGTAAGAAGTCAAGAATAATATACCAGAGTACTTCCTAATGTTCTCCAAAATTAAACATACTCTAAAGGAAGGATTAATAATACCATAAAATTTAAGTAGATACGTCTCAATTAAGTACTTCTCTTTGGGAGATTTTAAATTTTTACAGAAATAATCATCCATACTTATCAGATGCTTATTATAGACTCTGAACTTACAATGTGTAAATGGCTAACCTAGTTTACATATACTGTCTGACTTAATCTGCACAGCTATCTTATGAGGTAAATACAATTGTGAATCCAATTTCACAGATGAGGAACCTGAGGCACAAAGAACTTAAGCAAACACTGAGCTGCTAACTGGAAGCTGAGTTCTTAACCCCCAGGCCATGCTGACTGTAAGTCACAACTCAGTCATTTCTCTAACTTCTGACTCCTAGTGTCAGCATGACAATTGTCAGGTCTATGTAAATGCCTCAATGTAATGCTTGGGCCAAAGTTAAATACTGCCAACACAGCTGTCCTGCTGGCACTGGTTTTGTGCCCCAGCACCTGGCCCACCCCTGAGCTCAGTCTAGACTAGGGTCCTGTAAATAGAGAATGCTTTGAAATCTTCCTCCAACTACTGAGGTTCTTTATCTTTTAAAGAATCATGGAACTTGACAAATATCTTAACAGCTATTTTAAGGCATTAAAAAAGTTTACCTGGAACTCATTATATTTTCCTCCTAATGGATTTCTAAATTTTCTTTCTCCTAAAAGTTGTAAAAAAATATCTTTTCCAAGTTTTTACTCTGGGAAAGAGAATTTCAGTAAACATACAACTTTTTCTCCATCATTAATGTATTTCAAAGTGCTTTAAAATGTACAAAGTACTTGGGCTACGGAATAACTGAAAACTTCTAAATTTCTAAAATTGTGGGTCTGCAGAAACTACAAATCCTGATCACTCAACCTGGATAAGGAGACAAGGTCACCGCCCTCGTGGGAGTGTCCTCAGTGTCTCCACAGTGGCAGCTTCTGTGTATAATACAGACCTTCTGAAGTGCTTATCACATCAACTCCCCTCCAGGCCTCCCTCAGCACCAGGGTTGCCTTCACTCTCCAAGTCACCTTTGCCTCAAAATTCCTTCTCTTCCCTCCCTTCTTTTGTAACCTTCTTGACCCCCCCCACACCAAATCTTATGTATTTTTCTGTAATTAGCTTTACCTGAGAGGACCTAGGTCAGAGGCAGGCTGGTAGGAATGAACTAGTGTAGTCCACCAGACTCTAAGGAAACCTTATCTGCTGACTTGAGTTAATGTCCACTTGTATTTTGGGCATATTCCCAGAAGCTAGTGGATAGCAGGGTCTTTTATATGCAACATGATTCCCAAAAACAGAAAGCAAAAAATAAAAGGAAACATTCAGAGAGCAAGGACAATCATAACAATGTATGGTACTCAACCCTGTATTTGATTTTGAAGACATTTCCCCCACTTTCTATTATTAATCAAGATTGTTTTAAGTTTAATTTTAACCATTCTCTTTTCCTGGAACAATGTATGCAATAAAACCATCCTTTGAGCAGGGGAACAGCTCCATGGTAACAGATTCTCAAACATCAGCACAGGATGGAGCTTTCAGTGTGTGATCACAGCTCAGGAGAAGAGGAGGAGGGACACGATGAAACCCACATTGGGGTTCTTTCCTTCCTTGGGATAACATCCTGAGAAAAAGAACTCAGCAGTCTCGTGAGGCTATAGAGGGAGGGAAGGAAAACAGAGTCAAGTGACAGAACAAGCCTAAAATGTTGATAAGCTAGTAACGGAATTACACAGTTTGAAATAAATCCTTTACTTTAGCTCCCTAAAGAGATGAAAAATGCATTTCCTGTTCAATGGAGCAGAAAAGAACTCTGTACCCTGATGCTATACTTTCCAGCAGATACTGAAATAGATTCTTTCATTCACATACTCAACATTCACTGGGGTCTACTCTGCAAGCAAAGCCCGATGGTTGGCACTGTGCTAGGGTCAGGTTCATGTGTTTTTATAGGATAAATCTCAGTGCAAATGTATTATATATGGAATGAACTAGATGTTTCCATCTCAACAGTAGGCTGTCCTAGAAGATGGACACCAAAGTTTTATCTGTATACTATGAATCTGAATGGGTCTTCTTATCTACTTTTCTAATTGTCATTCTGTAACCCCGATAAGCCCCCTAGTCTTTATAAATATTCCATAATTTACCTACCAAATTCAACCAAACCTCAGGGATTTGGAGCAACTGGGTTTAAAACAAGATAGAGTGAATTAGAGAAGAATTTTCAAAAAAGTCATTGTCAACTCTCCCCATTGTTGCTGGACAGTGATCCTCTTTAAAGAAAACTTTGAGACTACTTTGTATTTCAAGTTTAGATTGTCTTTAGGTATATGGGTGCTACTAAAGTGCTTACGGGTGTTTAATACCATTCGTTCTTCCAATTTTGTTTGCACTATTAATTTGGTTAATGGGTTAGTAATCCTTTCTTTATAGATAGCAGGAAAGTAAACTTCAGCCTAACACTTTTCTAAATTATTACATCCTCTGAACAAATGGGGTGCAGATTAATGAGGTTTTTACTCAGAGCTATGAATGCAAAGGAGCTTTAAATGAAGTGAGGCATCCTTGTTTCCACTTAATGAAAATAACAATCAAGAAATGTAAATTTGACTTGAATGTAGGTAACAACTGGATAACGACCCGCCAACATTGAACTCACCTTCAGAGTGCATCTCCTGGCCAACAAGAGGGCTCAACCACCCACTGACAAGCCAACTGTAAGACCACTTAAAAAGGGACGAGAAGTCATTTACATCCTTCTTAGTTGCAGTGAGTCTCACAATATCACAGAGATACAATCTTATTGCACACTGATGATAAACTGAATAGGGTGTCTGATTTTCAGGTTTTTAATCCATTGCATCATAAAACAGTATATGAGAACCCCCAAACACCAAATATTCCTATTTGTATTATTTCACCAAAAAGTAAAGTGAATTGATGAGACAATATAATTATACATAATATTTTCTACAACATCAGCATACCACAATCAAGTGTCTAAACAACGCATCAGTTTTGGTAATTTTCTGCATAAGGCACAATTAACTTTATCTCAATAAAATTTATATTTAAAAAAACTGTGAATCTGCCAAATCAATAAACATCTATTTTGAATTGATTTCTCATGAAATAGCACTTAATTACAATAATAAAAATTCAAATGTAGGGGAAATGAGTAAGTCAGTGAAAGAGAGTCATGACCCCAAAGAAGGGAAAAAAATCTAACTTCTTTTTTCTGTTACTAAATTAATTGGGAAGAAAATGTTAGTATTTAAATGTAGCATCATTACTCTTGAAAGCACTACTCATAAATCTATTGAGCTCAAAATAAATGCTACTCTACTTTTATTTCCAGTCTTCTAGCCAACCAAGATGTTATTAAAAGCATTAAGAACTACTTAATATCTTTGTGGTTTCTTGTATTGATCCAAGATGACAATGCAAGAACTACTGAAAACTGTACTACTCCAGTAACAGGCTTGAATTCAAATCTCAGACCTCAATCTTTTCATCTGTACAATGAAGAAAGGCTGCTGACATAGGAATTCTACTGCTACAGCAATCTGAAAGGAAAAGCTTCACATCCAGATGCAGCACAATACAAAATCAAGGCACAGGGTATTTTGTATACTCAAAGAGTGCATAACTAACTATGCAAAAGCAGGTAGAAAAACAGTTTTTATTTGCCTACATAAAATATTACATGTATATAATAAATCAGATTACTAAGGCTAATGATGAATAGAAGTGTCTAATCATAAACATTATCATATTAGAGAGCAGAATTATAGATGCATTTATATTCTAGAAGAGAAGACAAGATTACTTAACATAATTCTGAGTTTGCAAAATCTGTGGGTGGGCTGAAGCATTTATCATGACTCAATATATGCCTACTAAAAATGATGTTGGGGTGTGGAGAGGCAGGATGGACCAAATGGAATGGTCAATATTTTTTAAATGACTTTTTTTTTTTCTCAGTGTGACATTATCACAATCACTTTGTATTTAGAATTACAAATTCAATACTTAGTATTGTGCCTATAATTAGGGTATGCTGCCAGAAGATGGCAGTAATGACTAAGTCATAAACACTGGAAGTAAAATTCATTTAAGAAATTTTAAAGCTTCCCACTAAAAACTGTATTTATATCATATGCAATTTACATTTAAATAAATATTTACATGACAACTATACTTTATTAAGATAATAAATTTATATAACCATAATACTTTTAGAACATTTTAAAGATGAATACCTAGATATTGAGGTTCGCTTTTTTTATTAATGACTTAGTCTAATGCCTAATCATTCTCAGAGACTGATCAGAATGTACATTAACAACTTTGAAATTTTTTTATTTTATTTTTTTTATTTGGAGCTGGACATGGTGGCACACACCTGTAATCCCAGTACTTGGGAGGCTGAGACAGGATGATCGCAGGTTTGAAGCCACCCTCAGCAACTTAGCAAGGTCCTCCCTCAGCAACTTAGCAAGGCCCTCAGCAACTTAGCAAGACCTTGTTTTCATATAAATATAAAATAGGACTGGGGATATAGCATGCCCCTGGATTCAGTCCCCTGCACCAAAAAGAAAAAAAAGAAAGAAAGAAATTGACCCTTTCTACTGTTAACCTCCAAATCAGGGAACGGTCCTGGGACTTCGATATATGTGGCATCAACAGCAACTTCTGAGCCAGGCTTGATGGTGCACACCTGTAATCCCAGTACTTGGGAGGTTGAGACAGGAAGATCACAGGTTCGAAGCTAGCCTCAGCAAATCAGCAAGAGCCTGAGACCCTCTTTCAAACTAAAACTCAAAATAGGGTTGGGATTTAGTTCAGAAGTAGAACACCCCTGGGCTCAATCCCTAGTACAAAAAAAAAAGCAACTTCTGGCAATGATATTCAGTTTCTTTGAAGTATTTTCTATATTAGCTATAAGATTATTATGCTCCTAAAACTACTAGACTTATTTAAGATCATGGGCTCAGCTTGTATTTTCAGGCTTTTTAGAAAGTTTAAAATACAATTTTGTATTTTTTTTTTTTTTTGCGGTACCGGGATTGAACCCAGGGGCATTCTACCTCTGAGCTGCACCCCAGCCCTATTTTTTTTATTTTTTATTTTGAAACAGGATCTCACTAAGTTGCGGAGGCCTCACTAAGTAGCTGAGGCTGGCCTCAAACCCAGATCCTCCGGTCTCAGCCTCCCAAGTACTGGGATTACAAGCGTGCGCCACCACGCCTGGCTAATTTTGTATTTTTAATATGTACATTTGAAATACACTCCTTTATTGATTTCCCCAGAAATGGTGCATATTTTTTAATTTAATTCTTACCAGCTGTTTTATTTCATTTATTTTTCTTGCCTAAGACATCTAATTCTGGGTGAACAGAGGTAATGACAGCAGGTACCCTTATCTTCTTCCTGACTTGAAAGGAAATGTTTCTAACTCCTTAAACTTAGAGTGGTATTTATTGTGGGCTTCTGATAAATACATTCTATTAGGACAACAGAACTCCTCTCTATTCTTACTTTGTTTGGAAATTTTAAATAATTAATGGAGATCAAATTTTCTCAAACACATTTTCTTTATGTAATGAGATGATCACATCTTTTCTCCTTTAATATGTCAATAAAGTGAACTGTATTTTATATTTTCAAATGTTAAACTGTTTCATGCCTGTGATAAACCCACCTGGTGATAGTAGTTTTTTAATGTAATATTGGACTTAGTTTACTAGTCACAATTTACTAAGGTAAATGTTTACTAATAGGAAACTTTGGGGCTGGGGATGTTAGTTCAGTGGTAGAATGCTTGTCTAGTATGCATAAGGCCCTTGATTTGATCCCTAGCACCACAAAAAGAAAAAGAAAAATAGAAACTTTAAGAATCTTATATTTATGAAATTTTCCTTGTAGAAATATCCATCATTTCTTATATTTTTTGCTACACTTTTTAAACATGTTGTGGCATTACTATAAGATACTCATCAAAACATGAACTTTCCTAAACTTTCAGGAGCAAAAGACATTAGGGAAAAATTTTATTTCTGGCTTCTCTGCTCTTTCCACTCAATTCATGCTATGGAGATCATAGTCAAGACTATAAGGTAAGATTCCATGATTATTGTTTGATAAAACAAATAATAATACATGAAAATAAAATATGTGGCTCAGTGCACCACCCTTTCAGAAGTGAAGAGGAAAAGGAATGACAATCATTTATCATTTAAGTTTCTTCTTTTCTTTCTTTTTATTTCTTTTTATTATTTATTTATTTATTTATTTATTTATTTATTTATTTATTTTTTGTATGTGTGTGGTACTGGGGATTGAACCCAGGAGCATTTTACCTCCAAGCTACATCCCCCACCCCCAGTCCTTTTTGGTTTTTGTTTTGAAACAAGGTCTTGCTAAGTTGCTGAGGCCAGCCTCCACCCAGTGATCAACCTGTCTCAGCCTTTCAAATACTTTATATTTCTTTTTTAAGGGGGTGGGAAAAGGACTATGTTATGTATAGCAGCCTCAAAACAATGCAATTCATCACAAATGGAAAGTTTATCAATTAAATCCAGAATCTGTTTCCTAATTGCTCTAATTCACTCTGAGGAAATGCCCCAAGAGGATCCATCATTTGAGGTAGAGCTGGGACCTGTCTGTATGCCTTTGGAGATCTAACCTGCTCCCTTGGAAAAAGGCTTTGACACAAGGTTGGCCAGGAAGACATCCTGGTGAAAAGAAGGAATTTCTCTAAGGAAAGGCGTTGTGTGAGGTGAGGAAGGAAAGGTGGTGGGGCTTGGAGGGTTGATTGTCAAAAGGGGTTTTACTCAGCCAAAACAACAAATGGAATAAAGCCTGGTGTGGTGGCGTGCACCTGTAATCCCAGTCCTAGGAAGGCTAAGATAGGAGGATTGCAGGTTTGAGGCCAGCCTCTGCAATTTAGCAAGACTCTGTTTCAAAATAAAAAATAAAATAGGGCTGGGGGTGTAGCTCAGAAGTAGAATGCCCTTGAATTCAATCCCCAGTACACCAAATAAATAAATAAATGGCACAGAGCACTTCTGTTTGTCAGCTATGGTGATGAGCATTTCTCCCACATCCTCTTCTCTAACCTTCACAGCAACATAGCGGGAGCAGAAGTCACAGCCTTGCTTTATGGATAAGTAACAGAGGCTTACAGAGATCAAGTAATTTGCCCCAAACAAGCCAGACTGGAGGTGGAAGAACCTACACTTGAAGTCAGGCATTTCATCTCCAAAGGCAAGGCTATTCATCTCCCAGAAGTTAGAAATTACAGACCAGAGAACATTAGGTTAAATACCATTGTAAGCTTTAGCCTAATTTTATGTGCCAACTTGAGTACAAGGAGCCCCAATTAAAGAATGTTGGAGTCAGGCATAATGGCATATACCTGTAATCCCAGTACTTGGGAGGCTGAGACAGAAGGATTGCAGGTTCTAGGCTAGTGCTCAGTAACTTATCAAGACTCTGTTTCAAAACAGTAATTTAAAAAAAGGGCTGGGGTGTAGCTCATAGGTAGAACAACCCAGGGTTCAAGTCTCAGTAACACACGCACACACACACACACACACACACACACACACACACACACACACAATGATGCTGGGGAGAGAGGAAGAAAACTCTCGGAAAGCCAGGCCGCCAGGCTGCCAGGCCAGATGAAGAACCAATAAGGGCTTACAGGGACCTCCCAGAGGACCTACAATGGCTGCATAGAACTTAATCAAATCATAAATATGTTCCACAAAGTACTCAAATGTGGTATGTTCTCTTCTGCTACAACCTGTTTTCGTAATGTGAATTGGCTCATACATGACTAAATGTATGATGGAGTGATGACAATGTAAATGGAGGAATGACAGAAGGACATGTATGTCTCACTGTTTTATAGACTATTGTAAAATATCTCCCCAGCAATAATCAGCAGCTGAACACAGCATACACCGACACATCTGAGCCATCATAGTACTGTACCCTCCCTCAGTCATCTGACTCCACATCCCCTGGTTCAGGCTGTGCACACCACCTGTCGTGAGAAGAGCTCACTGTCAGCTCTCCAAGGGACTCCTTCATTTCATCTTCACCTTGCTCCCATACTGAGCAGCTTCAACTTCTCCATTTACCTGCTTCCTTCCATCAAACTACCTTCAGTTTTTGTTCAATGCTACATTTATTTTTAAATCTATTTATTAAATAGGAACTTATATCTTTTAAAATTGGATTAGTATTCTTATTTTATTGCAATTATACATCATAGTGAGGTTCAATATGATAAAAACATACAGAGCTCTTGGAATATTTCTCTTCATCTTCCATTTTTATTAGGTTTTTAAATTGTTTTCATTAGTCCTTTGCATATAAAGCTGTATAACTTTTTAGTCTATTTCAAGCTTATTTTCCCCCCATAATCTCAGTTATTTTTAGTGTGTGGTTTTGCAGACTTGGGACATCTTCAGGAGCATATATATCATGTTGAAGCAAAAAATTACATTTCATGTGACTATTATTTATTCATCATAATTCTTGGTTCTAATGGTTTTATTAAATACAATTTATTTTGACTGTATTGGTTATTGAGTTATCTACAAATAGAATGAACTGCACATTTCCAAATAACATAGGAAAGATCATTTAAATAGCTTAATTGATGAAACAATCTAAACATAGGCTGATTCCAACTATTTTTTGATTCTCAATAAACTTGTATTTGGCTCCAATCCTCAAGGGCTTTAGCTTGTGAAATTAGTAAAACAATATAAATGTATGGACCTAGAAAAAGAGTGGTTTTTCATTTCTTATTTGAGAATAGGAGGCTGACATGGTGGGAAAGGGAGCAGGAAATAAAATCCCATTAATTTATCATTTTTAATTATTTTTGAACTATGTTTCCTTTATGAAAACTGAGAATTTACATTTGTCTTAGCTTTTTAGTTCTTCAAAAGAACATGCTAATATGTTGCTTTCTGGTATCCCTATAAAGTCAGAATCATAATTCATTAGGGATTCTGATGAATTCAGAGCAGTTGTAATCAGAAACTTCAAGGAAGAAGCATTCAGGGGATAGGGCCTGGTGTTTGTGTTCCTATGGCTTCTTATGAAACTTATGGCAATTTTCACACTTAATTGGGCCATTGGATCCTGCCTGTGAGAAAAACAAGGTTCTGCTTACGAGGATGTTCTCACTCATATGTGGAATCTGGAAAAATTATTTTTATATAAGTTGAGAATAAAATGGTAGCTACCAGAGGCCATGGAGAGTGGAGAGGAGAGAGGGATAGGGAAAGGCTGATCAATGGTTAGTTACAGTTACACAGGAGTAAGAAGTTCAGGTGTGCTATTCCACAGTAGGATAATTATAAAATAATGTACTATATGTTTTAAAAAGCTTAGAAGAAACCAGGTGTGGTGGTGTACACCTGTAATCACAGTAGGTTGGAGGCCAGCCTCAGCAACTTAGTGAGACCCTCAGCAACTTAGATCCTGTCTCAAAATAAAATAAAAAGGGCTGAGGGTGTAGTTTAGAGGTAGAATGCCCCTGGTTTAATCCCTAGTACAAAAAAAAAAAACTAGAAAAAAGTATGTGAATATTAGATGGTAAGTGTTTGAGGAGGTAGATATGCTTACCTTAATTTAAACATTACATAAGGTATACATGTATGGACACATCACATGGTACTCCAGAAATGCTTACAATTTTTATATTTTTATACACTGGTTTAAAAATAAATTTAAACCAAAAATAAAAAAGAAAAAGAATTTCAGGACTGATAGGTGAAATAGTGAAATAGGCAAGGCAGCATTACACAAAGCAACTTGGATGGGGGAGGGCCCAGGAAGGGAGGACATATGAGTGGAGTCTTGAACAACAAGCAGAGACATGAAAACCAGATGGAGAGCTGGCTGAAAGGCCCTGGGATTGGAAGGAGCTTGGTATGTTTAAGGGACAGGAAGAAAGAGAAATGGCCAAAGCAAAGGCTAAGGGGCCAGAGTGGCGGGAAGGAGCCAGATGCACGGGGCTTCACAGGCAATGAGGCCGTTTCTATTCCATTCTACTCCAATGGAAGCCACTGGAGGGCTGAAGGAAAAAGAGGAGCGACCTGATTAACACATGAAGAGCTTCCTTGGTTTTCTTCACTTCCCATTCACTCTTCCTGCTTCAGCCATAAGGAGCCCCTTTCTTTCCCACAAAATTCATACTCTTTTTTCCTATAGTTTCTTCCCTCCACCTGGGCTATGGTCATCAACAACTCCTCCCTCCCTGGTCAGCTCCTGTTCATCCTTTGGACCTCCCATCCCTGGCCAGCATCCGCTTATCCCTTGGACCTTTCAGAATAAACATCAATGCTTGTGTGGAAACCTTTTCTCTCAAGCTGGACAGGCATCCCGCCTTTCTGCTTCCTAGCTTTTGTATCATAACACTTATTGTAACCTGTTGTGATTGTTGACTTTTTCTATCTCCCTCTCTGGACCATCAGCTTTTTGAAAATACACATTTCCCAGTCAATTCATAGTTACCCAGCACTGGGACAGAACCTTGATGTAAAGCAGGCAGTCAGCATACTTTTATGAGTGAATGAAGGAGTTCTTCTAAGTAAAAGTGAATATTGAGTGCTTATAGGGTAGATATGGTTTTATAGAAACAAGCACAGAGTTAGATGTGCTTAAAGGGTTTAAAAGAAAATAAACATACTATGCTCCTAAAATCCTTGAAAATGTCCTGGCGCCTCTCCTTTTTGTGTGATAGCATGATTTCATACATATCCTAATCCCTCTGGTGTAGTCTTTTAAATGAATTTTCCTTTTTCTTTTCTTTTTTTTTTTTTGTACTAGGGATGGAACCCAGATACATTCTACCTCCAAGCTATACCCCCAGCCCTATTTTATTTTATTTTCCATTTTGAAACAGAGCTCACTAAGTTGCTAAGGGCCTCACTAAGTTGCTGAGGCTGGCCTCAAACCTACAATCCTCCTGTCTCAGACCCTCAAGCCCTGAAATTAGAATCGTGTGCTACCACACCCAACTTTGAGTGCATTTTCATTTTGGCCACACATGTTTCTAGGGTGCGACTTTGTTCTCCTATTCTTTTCTGTCACTTTTCTAAATTATGTTCTTGATTGATGGTGCTCTTTGTTATTTATCTGTCTAGACTAGTGTCTTCTCTTTCCTTGTGTCATCTCACATTTCATGTGCAGCCTCTTTGGCTCCTGAACTTCCACATTCACCTCTGTGACATTTTATATTCATATAGCATAAGAAGAATGACTTGCAACAGAGGACACACATGCCACGTTATTCCACCATCCATGTGCAGAGACAACTGTAATTTAGTAGTCAGCTAATTCCTCATTATGCTGGGACTGGTTATCCAAATGATAGATTACCTCAGTTTCCTCCTTCATTCATGGGCTGCCTGTCTTCTGGCCACAGAATTTCTCTGAATTTTTGCTAGATAATATGCAGAGGTGAAGAGAGGAAGTGGAATGCAAATTAATCAATTCTGAACATTTTGAGCAGCTCTCATGAAAAGATTTGATGAAAGACAAGGTTGAAATTATTGGCTCAATTGAGAATTATAAACTGTCCATGGGTGTAATTTACCCATGCTATTTCTGATCATAATTTAACTTAGATTAATTAAAAAGAAAATGGGTAGAGGTGGGGGGGCAAAAGTCAGTGATAAATGAAAAGAAAGAAAAGAGAGAGTAAATGTAAGATGGGAGTTATATTTCCATGCAGCTCAACCAAGGAATGAGAGAGAGAGGAGTCCGCCCTGGATTCAAAGCAATTTCTACTTACTAAGTCTCCTGGTGGGGAAACATATCAAATCTCCTGACAAATAAACACCCATGTGACTGGATATTTAGCATGCTGTAGACTAAAAAGCCAACAGGTTGACTATCCTATCTGAACTGTTTGTTTCTATAATAGTCTTCTTTGTTCAAGAGCTATAAGCCTCTAAAAAGTCCCCAATCCCTATACACTCATACAAACAGACCAACCCCCACACACAGAGCTCCATGGCATACAATTAGTGCTTTCCTGATCCCAAAAGAACCTAGAGAATTGAATTCTTTCTTAAGGAAATCTACACGGCAAACCTAATAGCACTATAAAATCTCAGGCACTTAGTAAAGCAATAGCTGTGAGGAACTCAGGGGAGGGAAGTTCTCATCCTTAAATCCCTTGTAGCTAATATGAAGCCCTCTGCATTTATGCAGGGTCATTCCTGTGTAGATGCAATCCTCTGTGTGCAATGTGCCCCTCAATAGAATGGCACTCATTAGCCAATGTAGAAACACTTCTGTGAATATATTAAAAGGTTTATGAGAAATTAGCCTTTGTTTATAATTAGAAAATTTCAGTGAAAATGTATTTTATTTCATGGACTTTTTTTGAATCCATTAAAATTAACAATGGAGTACTTTTCCCCCTCCCAGTCAAACTTCCTCACAGAAGTTCACATCTTTACATTTCATGTGCTATCTTGTTCCTGTCAAAATCTTTTTGATGTGTTTTGTGGAAGTAAATGTTTCTAGTGTTCATTTTATATATGCAATATGGTGAATATTCCTTATTAAACAGCTCTGTCTCATGGGAAAGTACTGAGGGGCATGCTAATGTTCATATTTGGGTGATTATTATATTAGGAACCAAGGAAATCATTTGATGGGAGGGGTCTTCCCAAAGGCATCAGGTTATCAGGTGAATACAGCACTCCTGGAATAACTGACCCCCTGAAGGACATTCTAAGAAAACTTTGGGTCCCTGTGTAGCACATGCCACTTTGTGCCAAGAAGAATATCTGTCTGGCAAAACCAACATCATTAACATGGATCCCAAAGAGCCAGTTTGTGCCTGGTGGGGTTCATAGGGCACTCGCTCCATGGGGCCTGTGCTGTGTGCCCCTAGGGTCTCTCAGAGACACCCAGAATTCACCTACTTACCAAGCCCTAGGCAGGAGACTGAAATGCTAACAGGAAGGAGGGGAAGAAAACCACAACAACAGCAAGGTAAAATTAATCTTTGCAAGATTCTAATGGTAAATAACCAGGTTTTCTCTAAAGAAGGGACTGCTGTTTTTGTGGTTTTGTGGCAGAATTATTAGAAGTTGGAAGGTGAGATTATGTCAGAAAAGCCACCATGGGGTTGCCAGTGTGGATGAGAATCTCACTGAGCAGGACCAAGCCAAGTATCAGTGTTGATGCTTCCAACGAATCAGGTTATTCCTCTGAAAAGTGATGAGAAAAAAGCAAGGCTCATCTTAATGGATGAACCAGGGTTATTGAATACATAGAATGGACTTGAAAATGGAGAGGTAATATAGCAGATTGGTTGACAGCAGGGACCACCAGACTGCCAGACTCCCAGCTTCACCACTTTCAACTGTGTGATCTTGGGCAAGTTACTTAACCTAACTGGGTCTCAGTTTCCTCAATCAAAAATGGGGATAATAAAAGCAGCTACCTCTTCACCTTGTCATGAAGTTTAAATGTACTCATATTTAGAATAGTGCCTGATAAAGCCGGGCGTGGTGGCACACGCTTGTAATCCCAGTACTTTGGGAGGCGGAGACCGGAAAATTCGGGTTCGCGGCCAGCCTCAGCTCTCTCTCTCTCTCTCTTTCCCTGTCTCTCTCTCTCTCTACCTAGTGAGGCCCTCCGCAACTTCGTGAGACCCGGTTTCAAAATAAAGTATAAAAAAAATAGGGCCGGGGGTGTAACGTGGAGGTAGAACACCCTGGGTTCAATCCCCGGTACCGCAAAAAAAAAAAAAAAGTGCCTGATACATAGCAACTGTTACATAAATATGAAGGTACAGTTAGCATAAAGTATTTATTAAAAACAAGAACACAAAACCCAATAACTAAAACTCCTATGGCATATACTATAAACCAGGTGTTATTCTAACGGCTTTACACATATTACAAGGTATAATTCTCATAATAACCCTATGAAGTAGTTCTCTTAGCATTTCTATTTTATAGGTGAGGAACTTGAGATACTTAAGGATTAAGCAACCTTGGGAACCAGGATCTGGACCCAACACTTGGTTCCAAAATCTATGCTTTTAACCACTGTGCTAGACTTGCTCTATGGTACTAAGAAGAGCTCTTAGTTATGACTTTTTATTAAACAGAGATTACTATAAGATGTAACTTTTTAATTTTTTGTAGTTTTATTAGTGTATTGCAATTATATATCATAGTGAGGTTCAAAGCGATACAAAGATACACGTACACAGCTCTTAGAGTAGGGGGGGGGGATGGTGTGGGATGTAGAGGGAGATACAACAGAATCTAACTTCTAGCGAAATGAAATTTGACAATATGTCAAACAAAGCTGCCTGTCACTTTTTGGCTGATGAGGCCTTAATCATCAGAGTCCAGAGAGAGAGACAGTGGTTCTGAATCACTGGGGTGGTAGAAACTGGAACAAACCCAGCCAATGCTCAAGTGTTCTTCTGCCTTGAGACTTGGTTGAGTCTGTAAGTTGAGAATGGTGATACCCGCAACCTGCAGGAGTTTGGGCACTGTTGACAGGGCATGAAACCCTACATCTATGGGGGATGGCACAGGATACAGCTTTAGCCTTCTTGTCTACGAGGCTCTTGATCTGGTGTCTGTTCAGAAGACTCAGCGACTGCCTGCTGGACCCCTGAGGACAGCTTCACTAATAGAGAGACAGTATCCCACAGCTTACTCCACAGCTTCCATGAACAGCAGTAGGCTGCCCAGGGGCCTGTCCCACTACAGCTCACATTTCTATAGTGCCATCCCTACACTGGCCTTGGCCAGCATGGCAGGGAGCCCCTTCAGTGAATGTGATGCTGGGGAGTGAAGACATCTTCTCTTGAAAGGAATGATGCTGCTCTAAGACCTGGCAGGACCCATTAGAAGGGGCCATGCTTTTCAGCATTCTTGGCTTTGGACAAAGCCGACCAAGGTCAGATTCTCTTAAATAGCCAGGGCTCCTTGACTGCCGATAGAACTTAATGAGTCTTAGCTTTCCTGATTAAGTCATCTGTAAGCACCTAAAAACCCCCAGGTATACAGAGGAAACATGCAGACTCAGCCTTCTCTATATTACTGAAAGGAAGCCAGACACTGCCTTCTAGGGACCAACTGCTCTAGAGTTACTTGCTCTAGGAACAGTGCAGAGAACACCTCAGTCCTTTTTACTTTGTTCTTTCAAATGCATACTACCTTAAAATAATTACAAACATGGAAATTTTAAGTTATTCAAGGTTAACTTCAAAGTTGGAGAGGAATATAGATATGTATTTATATATTCCCAGGGTGATATATACATTCCAGATAATAAGACCTAAAAAATATTCCTGGTCATCTGAGAGCAAGGTTTCATAAGAGACTGTCATGCAGAAAAAGTGACTATTATTAGTTTAGTCAATGTAAGCTAGAGAACCAAGGATTTTTAAACTGCATAAACAAATGAAATGTTGAACCTTTTAATGTTTCAAGGTTTCTATACTGACAAAATGTTCACAACATGCCTGGGGTTATAGTCTTGCAGCTGATTTAAGAAAAGAGCACTAAATCTACCTCCTAATTGGCTGAGATGCAGCTATAGAAATTCAGGTGTTCAGAAGATAGTAGAAATGGTTCATTTGATAACTCATACCTAAACCCATCCTGAACTGGTACCTCAATCTAATATTATAGAACACGTTACGTAGAGGGTCCTGTCTGGAACATTTAAAAAAATCAGTCATTAAGTATCACACAGAAACAGATTAAATTTGGAACTCTGGCCAAATGCTGTCTTGCAAAATATAGCTACAAGAATAAGTTTTCTTTGGCCACAGTTCCCAAAGAACTATAAACAAGATAAAAAACAACTACAACAAAGCAACTATGCTATTATTACAATGCCACCTAACCTCTTGTCAGAAACATGCTAGCAACCTGGCCCTATTGAGGTGTAGGTGAGAAGCGACAGGCAGAGTTAAACCACTCATTTCATTTCACGGGGAGCCTATCCAGGGGGTATCCAGGCACATACCCAATGACAGGTAGCCTTTTCATTTCTGTTTTAAGTTTCTGTAGTAGTATTCTTTAAATTATTTTCTGCTGGCTGGAATTTCAAATCATAACACTGGAATTTCAAAAAATAACCCCAACATGTATATGAGTAGCCATTTAAAATGAGGGTACCATTGGAAACAGGTACATTTTCTGTATCTTTAGAAAGTAAATTACATCCTCTTTGATAACTGTTGCTGTTTGAGGTTGTTTACATCTGACCACACTTTGGGAGGGGGGCAGGTTGAAAAATTGTATATGTGCCACATAAAAATACTGTATAAAGTTTCATAGTTTCACCAAGTTTTAAAACTACTAGTCTACTTAATAGGAGGAAAACACTTAAGGAGGGAAAAGACTGTGGAACCAATGGTCTGTCAAGCCTCGGCCACCTGAAACCTTTTTGTTGAAGGGGTGACACACTCAGGTAGGTTGTGCCCTTTGGCTGGTTAGTAGTTGAAACAACTGATCTTCAGCACTACAAATGTCACCATGCAAGTACAGAAAGGGCAAAATTAATATGTAAACATGGTGCTACGAGCCAGGCGTGGTGGCGCACACCTGTAATCCCAATACTTGGGAGGTTGAGACCAGAGGATTGCAGGTTTGAGGACAGGTTCAGCAAGTAGTGAGACTCTCATCAACCTAGTGAGACCCTGTTTCAAAATAAAAAATAAAATAGGACTGGGGTATAGCTTGGAGGTAAAATGCCTCAGGGTTCAATCCCCAGTACTACACACACAAAAGTATATATAATACATATATATATAAAGTGTATATCAATTGTATCTAAGTATAAAAAAAAGAAAATGGTTGACTAAGTCAAGGTAAACAGTTTACTATGCAGCTAACAAAAATCATAGTTTTTATTATTTTTTTGTTGTTGTTGCTGGGGATTGAACCCAGGGACATTTTACCTCTCAGCTATATCCATCCCTTGTTTTTATTCTGAAACAGAGCCTTTAAGTTGCTGAGGGTCTCACTAAATTGCTGAGACTGGCCTCTAACCTGTGATCCTCCTGTCTTAGCCTCCCAAGTACTGGGATTATAGGCATGTACCACCATGCCCAGTATTTTCATGATTATTAAGTGATACAAGAAGCAGATGAAATGGAAGATATAAAATTTTATATTTTTACATTTTGTATTTCAATTTTGAAATAAATATATGTACACATAGAAAATATAAGCATGAAATACCCTAATACCTCAAAATTAATCATTTCTTAGAAGTGAGATCATAAATGTGTTCTCTTACTTTTCTGAATTTTTCATTTTTTTCAGTGAGGGTGTTATGCTTCTCAGCTGGATGGATTTGTGGGGGTGGGGGGAATTCAGATATAAAACTACTTGTATTTGTAGCTGAAAGAGTACACAATTTCAAAAACAGAATTTACAGTGAGTTGGCTTCAATGCTGAAAATAATGTCACCTGAAATAGAACTATTCTACTTAAATTCCAAGTTAATACCTGATAGCACATAGAAACCTGAAGAAGACATCAATAATATGAAGTTCTTCTAGACCTAAACTAGTAGAGAATTTTTGATGAAGAAAAGGCCAAGCAGGTTTCATTCTGGTATTACTAGATATAAAAATACACTATCACCCAAGGAAACCAGGAGGCTTCCTGATTCTGCCTCTATATTGTATCTTATCTGGAGTAAAGATTTCATTAAAACTAACTCTTGGAAGCTGGGCATGGTGGTGCATGCCTGTAATCCTAGTACTTGGGAGGCTGAAACAAAAGGATTGCAGGTTTGAGGCCAGCCTCAGCAACTTAGTGAGATTCTATTTCAAACTGGAAAATAAAAAGGACTGGGGGTATAGTTCAGAGGTAGAATGCCCCTGGGTTCAATCCCCAGTACTACACATACACACGCACACACACGCACACACACACACACACACACACACACACACGTAACTATTGAGTTCTTAAATGTGCAAAGAGTAGAAACAGACATGCTATAGACTGATTTTGCCCTTTCATGCTAATAAATGGGTGGCAGAATTTGGAGGATGGCTTGTTTTCATTTTTAATATGGGAAAAAAAGACCTTTATCTTCCACTTAACTTTAATTTCTGGAATATTCTAATATTTAACAAAAAAGTCTAAACATTTAAAAACTCACCTTAAGGGTCACCTTCTTGGACAAGGCTTCTCTTTTTCCTTCGAACTGAAAAGACCATTTCTTCACTTATTCTTACTGTATCTGGTGTCATACTTATTCTATCATACTACAAAAAAAAAATGATTGTCTTGGACTGTTTGTCTTCCCCACTGATTGTGTTTCTTTGAAGTTCAGAGCAGGGAACATGTAAACTTTATCCCTGCAACTTCACAAGATAGTGTTAGTTAAAATTTGTAAGTGTGAATTTTTTTTTATACTGGGGATTGAACCCAGGTATTCTACCTCTGAGCTACATCACCAGCCCTTTGTATTTTTATTTTGAAGCAGGGTCTTGCTAAGTTGCTGTGATCCTCCTGTCTCAGCCTCCCAAGTACTGAGATTATATGTTTACCAGTTCTGACTTTGTAGCTGTGAATTTGACATTTGCTTTATGTTAACATCATTAGACATTCCTGGGAATGTCTCAGCTCCTTTCCCACGGGCCTTTTTCTCATCAGCCCACCATTCCACACTGTGGACTTCTGAGGCACCCTGCATCCC
This sequence comes from Glis glis, assembly GCA_004027185.1. Taxonomy (NCBI): domain Eukaryota; kingdom Metazoa; phylum Chordata; class Mammalia; order Rodentia; family Gliridae; genus Glis; species Glis glis. Next base: position 24,727 of record PVJS01021733.1, read on the forward strand.
TGTGCAGCTGTCAAAGGAGCCCACCTCAGTAGGCTTGCCTGACAATCCCTTTATCAGGCCACATTTGGAAAACACAAGCAGTAACTAAATAAATATATAAATGCAACGCTTCTGAGCTATGACAGACCCACAAGCCATTTTTCCCCCATGGGGAAAAACAGGTTGGTAGCAATATTAATAAGAAAGATGGAACAACTTGGGACCAATCAAACCTGCCACTCATATACATTACCCACACTACATTTCTTCCCTAGAACCTAGTTTTAAACTCACAGCTCCAATAAGACCCCACAAATTGAATAGTTTCTTGAGCCCATTAATATGAATATTCTAAACCAAAAATAATATTGAGGAATACTGCTGAGAAGGCTGCAGAGCTAGAGAATGAACCCTGCTTCTAGAATAGGATGTCTTATGTTATATAAGCTTCATTCTATAAATAGGTTTGGCAGAAATGTCATTCTGCATTATTTTTGCTACAATATGTGTTATTCTGAGGATCTGTTATAATGGTAGTTTGCAAGTCCACTATATTGAATGTATCTATTGACAGTTACAAAAGGGAAAATAATCTTAATGCCAAAAAAGCAAAATAAATAAATAAATAAAGATATAGTTTGGTGGTTATACATGCAGTCTATTTTAAAACTAATAAATTATTTTAATTTTAAGATGCTGAAAATAAATCCTGTTCAAAGTCTTTGACTTGTATTTCATTTATTGTTCTGTTAGACTAAAAAAGGAAACCTAACATTTTCTAACTGATGGACAGCAGTGAATTCCTTTTTACTAAAACTCCCACACTCAAAACTTCTTGGCAGTTTTTAAGGCAGTGCTGGGTTAGAAAGAAGATGAGAATATGTCAACTTTACTGAGATGAACATCTGGCTTCAGAGTCATTGAATGAAGGCAAAAAAATAGAAGTTAAAAATATTTTATCATATAAAATATTCCCAGTGCAGAAACCTAATAGAGAGTCAGGAGCTTTAAGACATTTACATAATATATTTAATATTTCAATTTAATAAGAAAGGTAGGGTTGAAATTGGGTGGATATTTTCACATATGTGCGTAAATATGAATCTTAAATAAAATTGCTTTAAACAAAATTCAGGAAATAGAAGACATCAAACAATTCAGGATGTCTTCAAGAAACTCTATTTCCCATCTATGACATATATTGGAAGTGGCACTGGGAACATGAAGATAAAGATAACCTCTTAGAATACATTCATCATCATTTGCTCCTGTTTTAAGTTAGTGAATGATTTTATTCTTACTGCTTACCATTACTATTACCACCAGAGATAACTTTTTTCAATGTGAAAATAAACTAAAACAGAGCAAAGCAAAATTATTCTATTTCTTCCATATTTTAGAAAGCTCTAGGACGGTGAGTTTCAATGTCTCATGTATAAAATAACTCCTTCAATAAAAGGACCTTATTGAGAGAACAAAGGGTGGGACCAAAGAGACTCCTTTTTCAATAGGCCCAGCAAAGGATACAAACACAGACCTATAAGAACCAACATTTGAGACATGCTACCCAAAAAACTGTGACAGTACCTATTCTCCTTCCCAGTAAAATTCAGCTATAAGAAGGAGCATCCTGGAAAATGTTTAACAACTGGCTGTTGGCAGAGTGGAATGAGGCTGATTTGTAGTGCCTGCCTATTTCTCTGGTGTAAGTTCTCCCATGATGGCCAATTTCAAACTACCAGTTTGAAATCACTCAACATGGGATTAGAAAGAGATGCTCAGTAGCAAGTCCTTATGTCTATCCTATACAACAGTAAAGTGTAACAATATAATTATAAAGTGATATCTTGAGGGTTTATTACCTATATTTAATTATGATTTATTTGTAAATTTATAAAATTTAACTTTTAATCATGTTATAATGATTGTATTTTAACAACCACTAAAAAAATTCCTGCAAATTTATTAATCAGCTCCTACACACCAGAACAAGGCAGCCCCAGCACACACTGGCTATGAGATTCATTTTATTTTGTCTAACTTGGATCAGCTTGGTAGAAAAGTAATAAATCAAGGGAGCAATTCTTTATTATTCTTATAGTCATTGCTATAAGTAAATAAAACTGAAAGTTATTACTTTATATGCAATGATTGTAAAGAATTGTCTTTTAGCCAGACATGGTGGCATATGCCTGTAATCCCAGTACTTAAGAGGCTGAGACAGAGGATCATAGGTTCACAGACAGCCTCAGAAACTTAGTGAGGCCCTCTGCAACTTAGTGAGACCCTGTTTCAAAATAAAAATAAAATAGGGATGGGGGTATAGCTCAGAGGTAGAATGCCCCTGGGTTCAATCCCCAGTACCACACACAAAAAAAGAATTGTCTTTTTATTTACATTTTTCCATACCAGAAAGATATTGTAGGTTACTAAAAATACATCATGCATCATAGTGGAGGGAAGGCACATTTGGGTCAGCAAGGACTATTCTTACTAGCATGAACAGTGGAGGTTCCGTCACTGAGAAGAACATGATTCAGAATGAGGCATGGTAAAGGACTAAGGTCTTTCTGAGTCATGATCAGTTTGGGTGATGCACTAAGGTAAGTGCTACTTCTTAAACTCTAAACAGTATATGTAGCAAATACCCTACAACACACATATATTGACATTTTTAGGAATAGTCAGATGGTTTACCTAGTGCTTTCCAACTTCTCCCATGAGCACAGAAAAACTGTTTAAGAGATACATTATCACCTTTCAGGGCCCTAAGATACCAGAAAACATTTTACCAGAGATTAATTCAATGTCCCTCAAGTGATTTAAAGCATTAAGATTTCCTTCTTTTCTATGGCAAGATCCTACTCATTAGCCATCCATGGGTCATGGTGACAATAATAATTAATATTGCTCTTCCCATGCTAAGGGAAACAAAGGCAAAGTAAAAGTTCCCAGGGAGTTGCCTAATCTGGAAGTCAGAAGTAGATTTGGGCTTTGAAGATGATTTTTAAAAGCCATATACTGGCTATAAAAGAAATCTACAAAATGACCATTTCATGCAAGCTTTTAGCATGAGTACCATCAATAACATCTTCCACTGCTAATTAAGTATAAACATTTTTTCTTGCTATCTTTCATACTGTCTTTAAACTTATGTTTCATAGTGGAGTTGTTTAGGTGGCTGGCCTGGCAAAGACTCTCTTGAGGAAGTGCCGAGATATCCTTGTTCCTTTCCCACTTCATTATAATTTAAGGACCTTGAACAAGAGCTTTAAAAACAAGGTTGATCCAAATTGGAATTCAGGAAATTAAGTATACTGTTCAATTCTTGTAATTGAATTAGAAGCTGACTCTCAGGGTTATTTCTCCATATACTAGAAACAAAAAGTTTTGTGATTTAAAAAAAAATCAAACATTATGGTTTGCATCGGTGCTAAAAAGATTGTTGAGAATTCACCACTGGTAATAAATAGGTATAACTTAAGAAAAACATTTTTCAATATCTCTGTAAATGTTCTAGAATAAATCCCACACATAAAGCAAGAGATAAAATTTCAGACTTCTATTGATTCTATGGTTAGAAGCCCTTCTACCTCTAATTTCAGGACTCTTCAGGTGCACAACCCTGCCTGCTCCTTCACTATTCCTCATCCTTTTCCCTTCCTACGCTGCCAGTTCAACTCTGTTCCATTCCCATCCTGTATTGCTCATAACTAGGAGTCAATTCCTGAAAAAGTATCAGCTGACAAAAATCTAAAAGTCCTACATTACACACCTAGCTGTATTTAAATGAGACACTTTTTACTTACCTAAACAATGTACAGATAGCTCATTTAGTGGAGGAGGGCAACTTCCCTGAGCCCCTCCACTTCCTCACAGCACAGGGTCAGAGCGCTGGCCTTTTCCCGAGGAGTCCCTGCCTCTCTCAGTATTTGCATTCCCTGACTCCTGAGTTCAGAAGCTGCTTAAGAGCAATTCCTCTAGTGTGGGCTGACTAGATATGACTAGATATGACTAGAGTCCTTTAAGGAAATGGGGAAGATTTTAGAAGTTAAGATTTTATATTTGTGTAGCATTTGTTAACCTTGAAAATTTTAAGCATAATTATTGATGGTTTTATAAGAACTCACAGATCACTGGAAAGGCTTTTAGTTATATATACCATGTTTGACATTAGTATGGGTCAATGCAAAAATTATGTATATTTTACACAGTAAATTATTTGATCTTGTCTTATTAAAAATCATCCACTTATTAATTTGGCAGTTGAAAAAATGTGCTCCTATTTTTCCTCCAATGGCAAAAAATAAAGTAGTGAATTTAAATTGGCTATTATGGTATAACATTTGGTTGTCAATAATAGCAAATAACTATTCAATAATAATTCAATATATTATTTCTAAGATAAAGATATTTTATATTTCATTCCAAAGAAACTATGCACAGAACATGTTCCCAAAATGGACTAAAATATTCATTTTCCTACATTCAAATATAATTTAGGCAAGATATAAATGGAACTTATCTGACAACATGTTATGAATTGTCAAAAATCTTCATCCAAAATAAAACAGATTCACATAAAATATTAACAATAGCCTGTGCCTGAAATAAAACTTTAAAGAGATAATTATAAGGGACGTCATCCTACCTAATTATACCTATTTTAATAACTAAAAGTACATATAAAGTTTCATTATAATTATGTACCTAAGGTGATATGCTATATAGCCCTTAAGCTTTTTGAAAAATTAATAGGCAATAGAAATCAAATTCTCTTTTCCAATAAAGGAATATGATCATTTATTCAATTAATTTGAACTCTTCTCTTTTGAATATAAAGTAGGAGGAGATTAGCTTGCTATCCTAGTTTCTTTCTAACCCAGTCGTGGATAAAAGTGATGAGACCTCAAGATAACTTAGCCACTAGCTCAGACAGCTCTGTAGGCACCTGGAACTGGGTGGTCCAGTCCAGGGCAGCAAGATCAGGATTCCTTGGTCATCTCCAGCCTTTATATCCAGCTATACAGCCAGGCGTGGTGGCACATACCTGTAATCCCAGTACTTGGGAGGCTGAGACAGGAGGATCGCAGGTTCGCAGCCAGCTTCAGCTATTTAGTGAGGCCCTCCGCAACTTAGTGAGACCCTGTTTCAAAATAAAGAACAAAATAGGGCTGGGGGTATAGCTTGGAGGTAGAATGCCCCTGGGTTCAATCCCCAGCTTTGCAAAATGAATAAATAAATAAATGAATAAATAAATAAATAAATAAATAAATAAATACATAAAAATAAAAAGTGCTGAGGATGTAGCTCAGAGGTAGACTTCTCCTGGGTTACACACACACACACACACACACACACACACACACACACACACATCCAGGTGTACCCAAAAAAGATTCTGAGGTATTTACTGAATGTATGATTGCAAACATATTTTATATATTTGGTAGTCAGCACATAAGTCCAATCCTCAGGAAGATTTTCAAAGAGAGACAATACGCATGGCTATTTTGAATTAGAGTTAACAGAAGGAGGAAAAAAATCAACCAACAGGGTAAGAGTCTAACCTGCTATACTATTCTGACAGTTTTAGGAGGCCTTACTTTAGCATTGCCAATTTGATGGTTTCATTTCCTGACAATATGGTATTTGGTTAAATGTGATAATGCAACTTTATGGGGAAGGGGGGAGGGTATAAAGAGACACCTGTAAACCATATGAGTTAGTCCTTTTCAAAACTTCTTTTAAAAATTGTTTTGGATGGTTTATAAAGCAATTTGGCATAGTGTTCTCTTTAGGCCATGATTATTTGCATATATTCAGTCTCTTAAATTATATATACAAAAGAAAGTTTTGTTTATACCCATTATAAACCCAAAGTTCAAGCTAACACTTAATAGGTACTCACCAGGTACTAGGCACTCAGCTAGGTATCTCAGTATGAATTGACTTAGAGCATGACACCCTTCAGAAATTCTTTGCTTAGAGTTCAATTAAATCTTCAGCTATGTGCAAAACTACACTTTGGCTTAGACAGAGAACATGGTTTAGGTGTGTTTTCAAGAGTGAAGGGAGTTAATGCCCTCCTTGAAGTAAAAATAAAGGGGTCTTTCTATTTTTTTTAAAAAGAGGCTCAAGGAAAGATCAGAGAAGATCCTGAAAATGAAGCTTCAGAAAGGGCCATAGAAGATAATCAAATATGTAAAGTTCAGTGTGTAGGCTGAGGTAATGGGAGAGGAATAAATATAGAATAATTGTGATTTTTTTTTCCTGGGAAGATATGGGCTGGAGAGGAGAGCTCCTAAGCACAATGAGGTTAGAGCAGGAGCAGAGAATCTGGGAGGTGTATATGGTGACAAGGTTCCTTGCCAGGGCCAAAGGTGAAGCCAAAGTTTCTTCGGCTGTTTGACAAGTCACAGCAGAAGGAGATTTGTTGCAGAGCGGACATCCTCTAATGGTGGCTAGCCTGATGGTGGCCTTATTGTTATGTTAATAAATGTGGGAGATGTCCGGACCAAAAGGCAAA
>PVJS01021734.1:0-20229 GCA_004027185.1 Glis glis
TGGGGAGCCGAGGGGGGAGAGCGCAGACACCAGCCTCCCGGGGAAGTCTCAGACTTGCGTGTCAGAGTGGATCTGTGTCTGGGGTGGTAAGTGGGGTTAAACTCAAGGTCAGCCCTAGCCAATCCATTTTCACACCAGTATGGCCTTGGGTGCCTGCATGGTGGTGGCTGGGACCCCAGTGCCCACTCCGCTGGAGACAGTGCTGTTGGGAGCCAGTGACTCTGGACACGGGTTGCTCTGCTTTCTGCCTGTGCCTGGGATTTAGGAGGAGCAGGGTGGTGGCGTGGGTCCTCACCTCTCTTGTGCTCCCTGATGGCAGGTGCTAGTCTCTGTGAGTCCCAGCGATCTCAGAAGAGGACAGGGACTGAGCTGCAGGGCGAGGGGCTGCAGAAAGACCACTGAACAAACACTTTGCCTTAAGTCATTGGGGGAAGCTCCCAGCTACCATGCATCTCAGATTTCTGTACAAACCGGACACTTAGCCCCCATCTGCTAAGTCTTAGACATCATCAACCTATCTGGGGCTCCTACGTTCTCACACTCTGCCTTTCCCAAGCCACTGTTGTCATGTTTCCTGGCAGGAGTTGAGAAGACAGCAGAGGAGAGAAGGAGGGAAAAGGAAGTTTTCTGAGAACAAGCTGGAGGGCCAGAGTGGACCCCAAGCAGGAAGTAGAGCTTGCAAGATGACAGAGGGGAAGCAGTGGCAGGTGAGTTTGTTCAGATGGGCCAGGAATGGAGGGTGAGTCTGCAGGCTGCCTTTGCAGCCAGAGAACCTGAGGCTAGAAGGTAAGAAGGCCTTCCAGATGCGGCAGTAGTCTCTGTTTCTGAAAGAGAATTTGTATGTATGCTATGGGGGGATAGGGGAGGAGGAAGATGGCCAGAGATGGACTGCAGGTAGAATTCCAAAATGTCCCCATGAGACAGAGATGGGGAAAGCAGAGCCAGCTGTGGGGCTGCAGCCTTCTTGTCTCCACTCCCAGCTCACCCGCCCCTTGCAAACGCTCCTCAGCCCCCCACCCAGTAAGGCCCACAGCCCTGGGGAAGCTACTTGGCGTTCTCACCACGGACCCAGTGCCGGCTGTGGCTTCTTCCCTCTGACCTATTTTTTAATCATTTGATAGGATTTCCCCCCAAACCAAAGCCCTGGCCCCCTGGGCCCGTCAGCTCCACCGCGTGTCAAAACCACCCCTGTCACTTTGCGTTGGTTTCTTAGTCCAGCAGCCCCTCCCCGCAGGGCCTGACAGCAATGGCTAATTACCCAGCTGCTGAGCACCCCCACCCCTCCACTCCCAGTCCCAGCAGAGGGGCCCTGGAGACCTTGGGGCTGTGAGGAGAAGCTGGGGCCCCCTCATCCTCCTACTTCGTGACAGGAAGTCCTTCCTGCTATCTAACCTCCATTCTTCCCTCTGTCCTGCCCCTAGTGGTGCTGAATCGCAGGCACAGAGGCTGTTGGTCTAGACTAGAAACTTTGGGATGTCTCCTTCAGGGACAGGAAAGGACAACCAGCCTCCTTCCCTGAGTTTAGGGATGTCATTGTGACCCTGGCTCTTTCTCAGAATTCTAGAGAATTCTGCAGGAAGTCTCTGCTCTGCCAACTGTGTTACAGAGCAGAAACTCAAGGCAGAGGGAGAGAAGGGCCTCGCCTAAGATTATTCTCACGGCTAGTCGTGGAGCCAGGATCGGAACCCAGAGCTCCCTCACTGTCTTTCCTTCTGCTTCTGGGTCTTCCCCATTGTAGTCTGTTGGAGTTTGTGTGCGATTCTGCCCCCACCCCTGACGAGGCGTGTTTTCTGCTGTGCATGCCCGTGGGGCTTCATCCTGGGGCCTTGGGGCTTCCAGCCGGCTTCAGGAACCATGAGGAACAGGGCTCTGTGCCTTCATGTCTCCCCCATTGTGCATCTGTTGTCCCCTTTTCTCTCCCTCTTGCACCCATCTCTGGGCAAGCCCTTCCTCTGCCCCATCTCGCCCCCACCCTGCAGTGTTAACCAAAAGGACAAGCCGAAGGGCCCGAGGCCATAGACAGGCCAGATCAGACTCACAGAGGGGCCAATCCCAGACAGACACGCGGCAGACACACTAGGAACTAGACAGACCTCAAGACACTGATAGAGACATGGAGATACAGAGACAGACAGACATAAACATATGACAGAGACTCGGCAGGTTCAGAGACAGAGAGACAGGTATGGAGCCTGCACTCGGGGCGGCACACATGATTCCTACAGCTCCCCAGACAGAGGAGGATGTGAAGAGGACACTGAGAGGCAGACAAAACACGGGGACCCAGAGAGACACAGCATCGGACCAACAGCAGAGAAGCACAGAGACTAGGAAGTCCTGAGAGACAGAAGAGGGGCCAAGCTGGGGCCTTTGCTGTCCTACTGGGCCTGGGAGGTGGCTTGCATAGGAGGCCTGGCCTGGCAGAGCCAGAAAGTCATGCTGAGATCCCAGGATGGGGAGCTGAGAGGAACCTGGCCTTGCAGGGGTTAAGCCCTCAGTCCTGTCCTCCCCCTCCTCCCTCCCTTTGGCTCTCCTCCTTCTCTCCTCCCCAGCTCCCTTTACCCAAAGCCCTGGGTATCCCCCCCTTGGTAACCAGAGCCTGCTTCCTGCCTGAGATTAAGGGACTGTCTGCTGAGATTCCCCAGGAAGGGGGGGGGGCACAGCCTCTCCCCAGGGCCTCCCTGAAGCTCAGGCTTGCCCGTCCATACCCTGGCAGGCCTCATAATTAGAGGCCTCATCTTTATGCCCCTTTGGGATGCCCCTGTTGAAGGAGGATTGAAACGTAGGACCCAGGTGTAGTCTGGGCCAGCGGGTAAGGGATGCCTGGCTTGAGGAGGTGGCGAGGGTGACCCAGCCTGGGGATTAGCGCCTGGAGCCCTTGACCTTGGGCTCTCCGTTCTGGGTTCACACTGACCACCTGGTGCTGGGGACTCAGGACTCCCGCAGCTGTCGGGGGTGGGGGAGGGGGTCTACAGGTGCCTGTCCCTCCCTCCCTCCTGGCTGTTAATCTGATGGTTCCGGCCCTGCTCTCTAAAGCACTGGCAGTCTGGGCCCCAGGGGGGAGGGGTTTGGGGCTGGTGGATGGGCAGAGTCAGATGCCCAAGGAGCCCTGGGAGGCTGGGTGTGGGCGCAAGCAGGGGGTGGGAGCGCAGGGATTTCTCTGCATGTGGTGTGTGCACACGCGTGGGTGATGGTGTGTGCGCCCAGGCTGGTGATCCCACACTTGAGGGGCAAGTGGGCCGAGAGGCTGGAGATCTGTGGCCCTGGGTCATCTTGCTGGGAGCTCTTTTGGGCAGAGGCGAATCCTACTTTGTGATCCTGAGTTCCCAGGGTCTGGGTTTTTTGCCACCCTCCACATATGAGATTTCAGGGAACACCATGTGGCGTCCGGAGGCAGGCCTGTCCCTGTCTGAGATGGGGTCTTCTGAACAGAGGGCTTCTTTTCCAGCCTGAGGCCCTGAGTGGAGGCTGGGGCTGGATTTAAAGGACCCTTTGTGGATGAGCCCCCAGCCAGAGGGAGGAAAGGGAAGCTGCAGGTAACAGGGTGCAGAGGAAAGGGACAGTTCAGCACAGCCGGCGCCTCTGTTCTATCCCTGCCTGAAGACAGAGCCCCTCAGCCTCTCCAGACCTAGTTAGTCCTGGCAGAAGGTCAGTTAGCTCCATTTACTGACAAGGAAACCAGAGAGGTTGAGACACTCCTCTAGATCACACAGCCAGTAAGGGTTGGAGTTGGGGTCCCCAGTCACCAAACAAAGTCCACTCTGTTTCCCAGGGTTCTGAATCCTGAAATGTCACCACCTCTGTGGCCCTCCCTCTCATGGGTGGGTGTCTCTCTCCCTCTCTTTTTTCTTCCATCCCCTCACTGGACCTGAGATTTTCTCACTGAGTCACATTCTGAGTCCTGGCTTTGCAGTTCCCATCCCTTGATCTCAATCTCTCCTTTGCGGCCTTCCTTGCAGGCCTCGCCCTCCACCACCCCTCTCTCCCTCTTTCAGCCCACAGGCTGGAGCCCAGAAGTCCTGGGCCCTGGCACCCTGTGCTCTGAGTTTCCATCAACAGCCACCCCTCCCCAACCCCCCTTACCTGCCTCTTGGCCCTCCCTGAGCATGAGCCCATCCCGGAGCCTTCCAGCCCGCGCTCAGCCGGGCACACAGGTTCAGGAGAGGAGCCGGCTGCCAGTTGGATTCTGGGGAAGGAATCATTTGGTCCTAGAGCATTAACAAGGAAATCACATTTCTTTTTTTTTTTTTTTTTTTTTTGTGGTACCAGGGATTGAACCCAGGGGCATTTTACCTCCGAGCTACCCCCCCGGCCCTATTTTTTATACTTTATTTTGAAACAGGGTCTCACTAAGTTGTGGAGGGCCTCACTAAGTACCTGAGGCTGGCTGCGAACCCGGATCCTCCTGTCTTCGCCTCCCAAGTACTGGGATTACAAGGGTGCGCCACCACGCCCTGCCAGGAAATCACATTTCTGAGTCTTGATGGGAAGCAACTCATTCAAGAGGCAGTTTGGCCAGGCGGGTTGGCGCACGCCTGTAATCCTAGTACTTGGGAGGCTGAGACAGGAGGATCACAGGTTCAAGGCCAGCCTCTGCAACTTAATGAAACCCTTTTTCAAAATTGAAAATTAAAAAAAATGGGCTGAGGGTGTAGCTTGGAGGAAAAATACCCCTGGGTTTAATCCCTAGTGCCTACCAAAAAAAAAAAAAGGCAATCTGGAACACTTGCAGAGGAGAAACATTGCTGAGGCGGGGTGGGGAGGGTAGTTAGGGGAGATTTTCTTTTGTTTTCCAAACCTTTTTGACAGGATCATCTGAGTTCTCATTCATTATTATGATTCCCCCTCACCCTTGTGAGAAGAGCACTGCACTGGGAGTCAAGAGGCCAGGCTACAGCCCCTAGCTCTGCCCCAAATGGGGTGTGTGGCTTTGGTACGTCTTTCTGTTTCCCATATTAGCAAGCCAGTCTGCCTCATAAAATCTGATGCTGGTTGGAGACTGTCTCTCCCATCCCAGGCACTCACCTGTGCTTTCTCGCTCCACCCCACCGGGGGCGAGCCCCACAGATGTGCAGTGTGGATGCAGAAAGGGGCTGGGAGGGGCAGCCACAGGGAAGTGAGGGGATCCCAGGGGGCCTCGGCTCCTCCTGCTCTTCTCTTCCCACTTCTCCAGCCCTGGGGCCTGGGAAGGGGGTGAGGTGGCAGCAGGAAGAGGAGGTGTCGCTGCCAGGGCTCTTCTTCTCACCTAAGCTGGCAGAGGGGCGGGACTGGCAGTGGTGACACCAGGGCCACTCGGCCCCCGCTTTTCACAAGCACTTTCTTTTTTGGGTGGAAGAAATTGGAGGGAGGGGGGATGAGGAATCTGGAGTTGATGAGCCAGTCTGTAAGACCCTCTAACAGCCCATCGGTTTATAGGGAGACCACTCCCAGCCCCCCTCTTCCTCTAGAGACAGGTCTGCAGGGCCACCTGGTTCTGAGATTCATAATCCTTCCTGCTCTGCAAGGCTGGGTGTGAGTTTGGGTCATCCTGTCCAGAAAAAGGGAGGTGGTTCACTTGACCTGAGGATTAGCGTGGAAAAGAGGAGCGGGAGAAAGAGAGCAACCAGCCAACTACTTAGCAAAAATGTCCTTCCCCCAAGAGAGAGCAGCTTTCAACAGTCTCATATCTCCTGAGGAAATCAGTCATTCAGGTGAGTCCTATGGAAATCCCTGATGCTTCACAAACAGTAGCCCACAGTCCCAAGGCCGCCCTCTTTCAAGCTGTGGTGCCCCCCTGAGCAGCAGGCAGAAACTTCTGCGTTCCTCGGGGCATGGGGAAATGTGGGTAAAGGGTTGGGGTGGAGGCCAGACCTGGGTTTCTGTGCTGTCACGTATCCGGTCTTCATCCTCAAGAGATGTGCAGGTTCTCTCTCCCCCACCCTCCTTGGGTCATGCCCGCCTCCTGGGATCCCCAGCATCACCTTCACCTGCCAGCCTGCCTCTTGGTTCAGCTCTAGTTGGGAGCAGAGAGTCCCCGTGGGCCCCTAAGGGTAAAGCCCTGTTGGGCCGGGACAGAAATGTAGAGATGGGGCCAGCCCCCAGGGGAGACTGGGGAGGGCAGGGATGGGGGAGAGAGGAGAAGTTAACTTTTAACATGATAAAACTATGTTAGAGTATTTTTCAAAACACTCTTTAAAATGTAAATCTTTATATATTGACACAAAAAAATTTCATGACATTGCAAGGAGTGAAAAAAATTATAACGCAGCATGTGTGGTGTTTATACAAAATTATGTATTTGTGTGTGTGTGTGTGTGTGTGTGTGTGTGTGTGTGTAAAAGACATGGGCAGAGAGAGAGAAAGTGTGTATAGAAATGACATCTGGAGGGGTGATCACCGAAATGTTCAGCCTGTTTGCCTTTGGGGGGTAGAATTTGGGGTGATTTGCGTAGCCTTGCTTTTGCTTTCTGTACTGCTTAGATTTTCTATATGTTTTATCTTTATATACAGGAAAACCCCCAATGGTGCTATTTTCAATTGGGGGGAGGATACTTTTCATCAACAAGTATGACTATATTAGTAGGAAAGGAAAATCAAGGAAGAACCGCCTCTGTAGCCATCAGCTGAGGCAGCCCCCAGAGCATGTGCAGGCTTCCTTCCTGTCTGCCAGCTCTGAATCTCTTCGAAGAAGCTTTCCCTCCATCTATAATAATAGATTGGAAAGTGCTACACACTGACATGGGCTAGTGTAAGTGTCACGGCCTCCACCCGGGAAAAGCAGATGTGCCTTATTTTCTCCAGTCCACTGATCAGGCCTGGAAGGCTGACTTCAGGCAAGGGAAGTGACTTGCTCAGGTCACATACGCCTGAATCATAGGCAGAGCCTATGGGATTCTGAGCACTGGTAGCCCAAAGCTACTTTTAGTGTCCCAGGCTGCTAAGCCATGTGTGAGAGCTTTTGTGGGCCCAGCCCAGACCAGCCCTGGGTCCTGCAAACCCCAGGGTGTTCAATCTCTTTTAAGGAACCTGCTGGCCTGGTATCAGGTTCCAGGTCCACTCCAGGGCTGGAAGTACAAGACGCACAGATAGCCCACGTGGGCCTCTGGCCAGGAGAAAAGGAGGAAAACATTTCATGCGAAGTTTCTTAGCACAGAGCCTGGCCACAGCAAGTATCTGCTGCATAGTTACGGTTGAAGCAGCTCAGAGCCTGCCTGCGCTTCAAGAATGCCCAGCTAGTCCCATCTGGGCCATCACCGAAGGCTTCCTGTTAGGAGAGGGCCTTTGAGCTCAGCCTTCAAGGATGGGTGGAATTTCCGCGTGGGTACGAGGGGTGGCGGTTCAGGTGGCGGGGTTGATTCTCCCACAAGGCAAGTTCTTTAAGCACCGACTACAGGGCGCAGGGACAGTCGCTCATCTCCACTGTGGGGGGCCTTCCAGCCTTCTCAACAGCGCAGAATTCGCCGGGGTTCTAGCCGCGAGGGGGCGGGGTGAGGCGGGGCGGGGCCGAGGTGGCAGAGGGGGATCACAGAGAGCATAAAGCCACCGCCAGGGCCGCGACGCTGGTGACAGCAGCCCGCTGGAGAGGGAGCGGGGAGCCGCCGCGCCTGCCAAACGCGGGCGCAGGAGCGAGCGCCCCCGCCCAGGCCCGGGCCCCCCACCCCGCGCCCCGCCCGCCCCCCGCGACCCTCGCCCGCCCCCGCAGAGGCCGGCCCTCGACGGCCGCGGGAAGGCGCCCAGCCGCCCCACCCCGGATGGGCATCGCGCAGCGGGCTGCGGAGGCATGCTGACGGGCGCCGAGCTCATGCCGACGGGGGACGAGGGCCGGGCGCCCGGCGCCGACCCGCAGCACCGCTACTTCTACCCCGAGCCGGGCGCGCAGGACGCGGCCGACCGTCGCGGGGGTGGCGGCCCGGGGGCGCCGTACGCGGGGGGCGCCCTGGTGCCCGCCCAGGCGGGCCGCTTCTTCGGAGCCTACGCCTATCCGCCGCGGCCGCCGGCGGCCGGCTTCCCCGGGGCGGGCGAGCCCTTCCCGCCGCCCGCGGCCGCCGACGGCTACCAGCCCGGCGACGGCTACGCGGCCCCGGACCCGCGCGCCGGGCTCTACCCCGCGCCGCGCGAGGACTACGCGCTGCCCGCGGGGCTGGAGGTGTCCGGGAAGCTGAGAGTCGCGCTCAACAACCACCTGTTGTGGGCCAAGTTCAACCAGCACCAGACGGAGATGATCATCACCAAGCAGGGACGGTGAGTGCGCAGCGCGCGGGCGCAGCGGGAGCCGGGGTCCCGCCCGCAGGGGCTGCCGTCTTCGCTTTCATCTTTTCTAGTGGCTAAACATTGCTACTGTCTCGTGTCCTCCTCAGTTTGGGCTCAAGCTTTAGGAGGCGGGGAATGGGGCTGCACTGAGGACCCGGGACGCTATGGAGGGTCGCTTATGCCCGGGATGTTACACCAACTGCCAAAGAACTCAAAAAGGAGACGTGTGCGCTCAGCAAGTTATCTTGTGCGGGGAAAGGGTGCCTCGGGCTTCACCCGGAGTGGGCGCGCGTCCCTGCCCGGCTCTCTGCCAGGGTGTGTGTGTGGGTCACCAGTGTGCAGATCCTGCGCTCGGTGTCTGACCGGACTGGACTCCTCTTAGCCCCTCTGTGTGGGAAACTGGAGTATTGGGGACCACGCCCGGAGGCCCCTTCTCTCCCAGGCTTGCTGTGCCCCCTCCCTCTTACTCCTTTGCTGCAGCTCTGCTCGGGACAACTTTGGTGTGTGTGTGGGGGGTGTAGGCTGGGATTTGATGACATGGAGAAGCAGTCGCCAAGTTTCCTTTCCGGTCTTACTTTGAGATCATATGTCGCGCGCGCGCGGGTGTGTGTGTGTGTGTGTGTGTGTGTGTTTTGCAGGGGGGGATAGTGAATCTTGTGGGGGTCACAGATCCCTTCAGGCACAAATACCCAGGCCTGAGCAGGTGAAGCTCACCCAGGGTCTAAGCTGGTGGCCAGCCCCATACTGCACCCTTTGGGGGCTGGTCCCTGAAAACCTGCCCACTCCCCTGTCATATATTCACTGATCCATCCTGGGGGGAGTGGGAAAGGGGAGCTGCTTGGCTCCATGACTCTGGGTCCCCTAAGCCCGGTGCATGAGCAATAGGATTTGGGGCTGAGGGCACTGCTTCCGGACAGAATAGAATCTCCTGCATGAGGAAAGAAAGAGATACTCGCAGCTTGTGTGGTATTTGTTTAGTAAGCAACACCCCAAGTGGGCCCTGCCTGTGTCTGATGTGAGCACCCACCTTCCTAGCGGGGTCCTATGGGTGGGAGACCTGCGAGGTGCTCTGTAGCAGGGACTGTCATTGGTGGGTCTTGATGGTGGAGAGCTTTGAAGAGCAGACTCCAATGATGGGCTCAGCAGCAGAGAGGGGGAAGGCCGTGTGGGGCTCTGGCGTGGGCATCCAGTCTGTGCATTGCTGGAGCATCTTCCCTCTCTGTGGCGTGGCCTGGGATTGGGGGACCTGTGGCCATCTACTGCTGGCTTCAAGTTGCTGAGTTCTTCCTCTTTCCCTGGGATGAGCCCAGGAAAGGTGGTATGTTCTTTTACAGCTCAGCCTTCATCCCCAAAGCTTTCTGATAATTCCTCTTGGATCCCCCAACCCTAGTTCTTATCTGGGTGTCCCCAGGCACAGACCAGGCTTCTGGTTCCAATGCGCCTGCATTGGAAGGGACCCGGAAGATGCTGTCCAACCTTCTCCCTTCTCACTGCACAGACAGGGAAACAGGCCCACAGATAGCAAGAGACTCTTCAGAGGTGACACAGCCCACCCGCTGCTGGCAGGCCTGGCAGCAGAGCCCACATGGAATCTGCCTGGGTTTCTTTCTTCAGACCCTCATGGCCACCAGTAAAAATAGTCACCCACGCTGAAGGCCTTGCTTGCTGCACGTAGAGCGCTTTCGCTTCCATTATTTCAGTGTGTCTCAGGCAGGCCAACGGTCTCCCCATTCTACAGTCGTACACACTGAGGTGCAGGGATATGTAGTGGCTTGTGCTCCAACGCACAGCAGATTGGGGTGGGGCCTCCTAGCCCTGTGCCCTGCTGTGTGGTCAGCAGGCCTTCCCACCAGGGGCCTGGCCGGGGTCTCCCCCACAGCACTGCGGGCCTCTCCAGTCTGGAGAAATGGGTGGACAGAACATTAGCCAGGATTTCAGGGATCTGGCTGGTGCTGGACTGCTGCCTGTCTTGTCTGTCTGTTGGCTGTTCAGGGGCGTACTTGAGGGGGTGATTCTCTAAGTGTGGACTGAGTCCTGCAGCCTCTTGCTTTTCTTATTCTTCCTGAGTAATTCTCATTTGACAAGTCTTGTAGATCCATACACTGGCTTTCTTTTCTTCTGTGATAGAACTCAGGGCCTTGTGTGTTTTAAACTTATGGGTTTTTTGGGTTTGTTTTTGTTTTTGTTTTTTTTTTTTGGTACTGGGGATTGAACCAGAGGCATTCTACCTCTGAGCTACACCCCAGCCCCATTTTATTTCTATTTGGAATAGAGTCTCACTAGGTTGCTGAGAGCCTTTCTAAGTTGCCGAGGGTGGCTTCGAACCTGCGATTATTCTGCCTCAGCCTCCCAAGTACTGGGATTACAAGAGTGCACCACCACGCCTGGCTATGTTTTTTGTTTTGTTTTGTTTTGTTTTTGCGGTACCAGGGATTGAACCCAGGGGCATTCTACCTCCGCGCTACACCCCGGTCCTATTTTTTATACTTTATTTTGAAACCGGGTCTCACGAAGTTGTGGAGGGCCTCACTAAGTAGAGAGAGAGAGAGAGAGAGAGACAGACAGAGAGACAGAGAGACAGAGAGAGACAGAGAGCTGAGGCTGGCCGCGAACCCGGATCCTCCGGTCTCTGCCTCCCAAAGTACTGGGATTACAAGCGTGCACCACCACGCCCGGCTATGTTTTTTTTTTTTAATTGTGAAAAACCCACTATATTCAAAATGGACATAAAAATATAATGGACTTTCATCTTTCTAGCATCCAGCTTCAACAGTCATCTTGTTTCTTCATCTTCTTCCTTTTTTTCTTTTGTGTGTGTGTGTGTGTGTGTGTGTGTGTGTGTGTGGTACCAGGGATAGGATTAGGGTGTTCTCTACCACTAAACTACATCCTGGCCTTTTTATTTTTTTTAATTTTGAGACAAGGCTGCCCTTGAATTTGTACCCCCCCCCCACCTCAGCCTCCCAAGTCGTTGGGATTATAGATGTGTGCCACTGTGCCTGGCTTGTTTCTTCTTTATCCTCACTCATTTCCACCCCTACTGTCTACAACTATATTAGTAATATAGTAAGTAAGTAGTAAATCCCAGACATTTTTTCACCCTTAAATCTTTCTCTGAGCACTTATGAAAATGAAAATGAATCTTTTTTTCATATTGGGGATTGAACCCAGAGACAGTCTACCTCTGAGCTATACCACCAACCCTATTTTATTTATTTACTTTGTGTGTGGTACTGGGGATTGAACCCAGGATCATTCTACCTCTGAGCTCTACCCCCAACCCTATTTTATTTTTTGTTTAGAAACAGGGTCTTGCTAGGTTGCTGAGAGTCTTGCTACATTGCTGAGGCTGTCCTCAAATCTTCGGTCCTCCCCTCGCAGCCTCCCAAGTACTGGGATTTTAGGCGTGCTCCACTATGCCCCGCTTCCTATTTTTTGTGTGTGTGTATGTGGTACTGGGGATTGAACCCCGGGGCGTTCTACCTCCAAGCTATACTCTCAACCCTTTTTTGTTTTTTTGAATCTGGGGATTGAACCCAGAGGTTTTCTACCTCCAAGCTACACCCCCAGTCTGATTTTATTTCTTTTTTGGAAACAGGGTCTCACTAGGTTGCTGAGCGCCTTGCTAAGTTGCTGAGGCTGGCCACAAACCTGCGATCCTCCTGTCTCAGCCTCCCTAGTACTGGGATTACAAGTATGTGTCAGCACAACCGACTTCTCACTCATTTTAGTGTGTGTGTGTGAGTGATACCAGGGATTGAACCCAGCGGCATTCTACCTCTGAGCTACATCCCTAGCCCTATTTTATTTATTTATTTATTTATTTATTTATTTATTTATTTATTTATTTTTGCAGTGCGGGGATTCAACCCAGGGGCATTCTACCTCCGGGCTACATCCCCAGCCCGATTCTTTTATTTTGAAACAGGGTCTCACTAAGTTGGGGAGGGCCTCACTAAGTAGCTGAGGCTGGCTGGGAACCCGGATCCTCCTGTCTCAGCCTCCCAAGTACTGGGATTACAAGCGTGAGCCACCACACCTGGCTTTTATTTTTTATTTTGAAACAGGGTCTCACTAAATTGCAGATGACCTCACTAAGTTGCTGAGGCTGACTGCTAACCTGTGATCCTACTGTCTCAGCCTCCCAAGTACTGGGATAACAGGTGTGCACCACCATGCCAAGCTTGAAAATGAATTTTAAAAAAATATATAAGCACAGTACCATTAGCAAACCTGAAAAGAAATTTCTAAATATTGCTAAACTTCCCTGATCCGTTTCTAAATGTCTGTGTGTGCCTGTGTATTTTGTTAAAGTTCTCATAAAGTCAGGCTTGGTGGCACATGCTTGTAATCCCAGTACTTGGGAGGCTGAGACAGGAGGATCGCAGGTTCGTGGCCAGCCTCAGCTACTTAGTGAGACCCTGTTTCAAAATAAATAATACAAGCCGGGTGTGGTGGCACATGCTTGTAATCCCAGTACTTGGGAGGCTGAGACCGGAGGATCCAGGTTCGCCGCTAGCCTCAGCTACTTAGTGAGGCCCTTCGCAACTTCATGAGACCCAGTTTCAAAATAAAGGATAAAAAATAGGGCCAGGGGTGTAGCTCAGAGGTAGAACGCCCCTGGGTTCAACCCCGGTACCGCAAAAAAAAAAAAAAAAAAATAGGGCTGGGGGTATAGCTTGGAGGTAGAATGCCCCTGGGTTCAATCCCCAGTACCACAAAAAATAAATAAATGAAAAGAGTTCTCACAGTTTTGGATCCATCCTAAGGGGCCACCTTGGGTAGAGTGGGGTCCCTGTTGGATGGGGCTCCTCACTATTTCCTTTGATGTCTGCCCTTGGATCAGGCCCCAGGGGCAGGAGACATGAGGTACACTACCAACCAATTTAGTGCTACCAGCCCGGCCTGGGGAGCCGTGGCTATCTCCTCTTGCTTCAGGCTTTGGGCTCAGAGAACGGCTTCCTTTCTGTCTTGCTTTGGCAAGCTGGCCTGTCCCTCCGTGGGTTCCAGTGACCTGCAGTCACCACCACATCACCCACAGCCTTCTTTCTTTTTGAAAAATTCTTCCACCCCAGGCCCACCCACAGCCCTGCGGCCTCTTGCCTTGGGCTGACTCACTTTTCCCAGATCCTTCCTCTCCCACCCACCCTGGACCCACTCCTCAGTGTGGACCAGGGTCAGCCACGCCCTCGGCCATGGGTGGGAATGGATGGGAGCAAGAGGTGACTCTGGCGCAGACACTAGTCCAAGCAGCTCTAATGGGGCTCGGAGAGGGGACTTGAGAACAAAATGGTGGATGGGCCCACTAGCGAGACTCGGGTGTCTAAGTTTGTGTGTTTGTGGAGACTTTGGATAGCCTGCTAGTGCCGCACATGGACTGGTGCTAGTGTTTCTGTGAGGAATGTGTGTTGTGGATGTGCTGGGAAGTATATAATAGCTGATGGCAGACATTCTCAGTAGAGGAAGAGAGGCCTGGGTCTCTGTGGGTGTGTGGGTGTGTATTAATTGCTGGTAATCCCCGCTTTTCTGGGGTGATTGGTTGATTATTATAATTAAGATAACTTTGGGGAGCTCTGTTGTTAAGTAGCTCAATTTGCATTTGTATATGTATATGTGAAATTAGGGGTTGGTGAAACGATTTCAGTACCCCGTGGACTTCCTCGCTAGATCCACAGCCATTATTATTTTTCCTTCCTCACATTCCCAACTCCTAGAACTTTGCAGATCTTGCAAAACACTTTTTTTTGTTTTTGCGGTATTGGGGATTGAACCCAGGGGCATTCTACCTCTGAGCTACACCCTCAGCCCTATGTTTTATTCTTTTATTTTTGAAACAGGATCTAAGTTGCAGAGGGCCTCACTAAGTAGCTGAGGCTGGCCACGAACCCGGATCCTCCAGTCTCAGCCTCCCAAGTACTGGGATTACAAGCGTGTGCCACCACGCTCAGCTCTTGCAAAACACTTTTTAGCCGGGCATAGTGGTGCACACCTGTGATCCCAGTCACTCAGGAGGCCGAGGAGGGAGGATAGCAAGTTCAAGGCCAGCCTGGGCAACTTAGTGAGACCCTATTTCAAAATAAAAAATAAAACCGGGTGTGGTGGCACATGACTGTAATCCCAGGATTTGGGAAGCTGAGATAGGAGGATCGCAGGTAGCAATTTAGCAAGACCCTCAGCAACTTAGCAAGGCCCTGTTTCTTTTTTTTTTTTTTTTTTTTTTTGCGGTCCCGGGGATTGAACCCAGGGGCGTTCTACCTCCGAGCTACACCCCCGGCCCTATCTTTTATACTTTATTTTGAAACCAGGTCTCACGAAGTTGCGGAGGGCCTCACTAAGTAGCTAAGGCTGGCCGCAAACCCGGATCCTCTGGTCTCTGCCTCCCAAGTACTGGGATTACAAGCTTGCTCCACCACACCCGGCTAGCAAGGCCCTGTTTCAAAATAAAAAATAAGCTGGACTTGGTGGCACACGCCTGTAATCCCTGTACTTGGGAGGCTGAGACAGGAGGATCACAGTTTTGAGGACAGCCTCAGCAAGTAGTAAGACTCTCGTCAATCTAGCGAGACCCTGTTTCAAAATAATAATAAAATAGGGCTGGGGGTATAACCTGGAGGTGAAATTCCCCTGGGTTCAATTCCCAGTACCACACACACATACACACATACACACACACACACACAAAATGAGGGCTGGGGCCAGGCATGGTGGCACACACCTGTAATCCCAATACTTGGGAGGCTGAGACAAGAGGCAAATTTGAGTCTAGTCTCAGCAACTTAGTGAGGCCCTGTTTCAAAATAAAAAACAAAAAGGCTGGGGGTATAGCTCAGAGGTAGAATGCCCCTGGGTTCAATCCCCAGTACCAAATAAAATAATTTTTTTAAAAGGAGTGGAAATGTAGCTCAGTGGTAGAGCACCCCTGAGTTCAGTCCCCAGTACCACAGGGGAAAAATAAGGCTTAAACCTGCTTTTATTAGGGTTAACTGACTTCATTTCTCTTGGGGCTGGGGCTAATAGCTTTGCTTTTTTTTTTTCCCCCTTCTTCTTTCCTTTAAAGAAATAGGATCTTGTCTATGTTGCCTAGGCTGGCCTTAAACTCCTGGGGTTCAAGGGATCCTCTTTCGCCTCAGCCTCCCAAGGAGCTGGGACCACAGGTCTGAGCCACTGCACCCAGCTCAGGTTTGCTTTTCTTGTGTGCTGTTTGCAAGTGGCCATCTGATTTCTACTCTGTTACTCTGAGGTTGGTAGTAGTAGGAGAAGTCTTGAAGTCCAAGCACATTGTGCATTTCAGCACATACAAAGCATTTCCAGAATACTGTCTTAAAAGGTGGTACCAGTTTACACCCCCTCTAGCCATCTCTGAGGAGACTAACTTTCCCGCAGCATCTTCAGCAGTAGATACTATCAATTTTTAAACATTTTGTCAACATGACTGACAAAAACTATCTATTTCCTTGTTATTTTATTTATTTGGTACTGGGGATTGAACCCAGGGGCATTCTATCTCCGAGTCCCCTCCCAGACTCTCTCCCCTTTTTTAATCTTGAAATAGTCTCACTAAATTGCTGAGAGTATTGCTAAATTGCTGAGGCTGGTTTGGAAACTGTGATCGGGTCTCAGCCTCCCAAGTACTGCGATTACAATCCTGCACCACCACTCCAGCTTCTCTTTGTTATTTTAATTTGCACTTTATTTTTTATTTTTATTTTTGCGGTACTGGGGATGGAACCCAGGGGCATTCTACCTCTGAGCTACACCCCCAGCCCTATATTTTATTCTTTATTTGGAAACATGGTCTCACTAAGTTGTGGAGGGCCTCACTAAGTAGCTGAGGCTGGCTGCGAACCCAGATCCTCTGTTCTCAGCCTCCCAGGTACTGGGATTACAAGCGTGCACCACCACGCCTGGCATTAATTTGCACTTTAAAACAGTGAGGCAGAAGCATGAGGGTTTGAGGCCAGCCTCAGCACTTTAGTGAGACCCTGTTTCAAAATTCCAAAAAAAAAAACAAAAAAAGGAGCTAGGGGTAGTGGTGCGCATCTGTAATTCCAGTATTTGGGAGGCAGAGATAGGAGAATCGCAGGTTCGAAGCTACGAGGCTCTCAACAATTTAGTGAGTTCTTGTTTCCAGATTAAAAAATAAAAAGGGCTGAGGGTGTAGCTCAGAGGTAGAATACCCCTGGGTTCAATCCCCAGCACCACACACACACAAAAAAAGAAGAGCTGGAGGTGTAGTTCAGAAGTAGGATGCCCCTGGGTTCAATCCCCAGTACCAAAAACAAAAACAAGACAAAACAAAACAGACAGAGAATGTGACATTTGCTGGTGGTCTAGGGTCAGTTATCATGACCCTGCGGATCATCTCCAGGTGAGTTGGCTCTTAGAGGGAGCAGAGGGATTTGGCGTCTTGGACTCTGTCCTCTGAGGGTGGGATGGTAAGTGGTTTGGGGGGACTCAGTGTGGTACCAGACCCATGTTTATTTCCTGTTCCTTCCCAGCAAGTGTCCTGTACCCTGGGGATTATTTGGGGATACCAGCTGGTGATGATTCTAGGCTTTTAGAGTACAACTGAGACCTCCCTTCTCTCCCTTGTGCACATTGTCTTCCTGTGTCTCCTCCATTTCCCGCTACTAGTGATAAAAGCAAGACAGAGACAGAGGCCTGAGCCCTGCAGTCAGAAGACCTCAGCTCTGCTCTCCACCAAGCCGCTGTCCTCAGACCTCTCCCATAGCTAGGCACCTGCAATCCCAGGACTTGGGAGGCGGAGAGAGGAGGACTACTGGTTTGCAGCCAGCCTCCGCAACTTAGTGAGTCTCTGTTTCAAAATAAAAACATAAAATAGGGCTGGAGGTGTAGCTCAGATGTAAAATGCCCCTGGGTTCAATCCCCAGTACCGCAAAAATAAATAAATAAATCTTTTTTTTTTTGAGGTACCGGAGGTTGAACGCAGGGGCGTTCTACCTCCGCGCTATGCCCCCGGCCTTATTTTTTATACTTTTATTTTGAAACCGGGTCTCACGAAGTTGCGGAGGGCCTCACTAGGTAGAGAGAGAGAGAGAGACAGGGAGAGAGAGAGAGAGAGAGAGAGAGAGAGAGAGAGAAGAGCTGAGGCTGGCCGCGAACCCGGATCCTCTGGTCTCCGCCTCCCAAAGTACTGGGATTACAAGCGTGCGCCACCACGCCCGGCATAAATAAGTCTTAATAAAAAATAAATAAATAAAACCAGGCTGGGGGTGTAACTCAGGGAGTGCCCCTAGGTCCAATCCCCAATAACAAACACACACACACACACACAAACCCCAAAAACAGCAATAACAACAACAACAAAACACCTCTCTGAGTGTCAGTTTCTTTAAATATAAAAATTGGAAATACCATTTTATGTCTCAGAGAACTGGTTTGATGAGCTGGGTGATGTATAAGTAAAGGCTCAATAAGTGTGTTCTGGGGGTGTAGCGTAGTGGTACAGTGCTTTCCTAGCATGCGTGAGAGCCTGGATTCTATCCCCAGCACCGCAAAAACAAACCAAAAACAAACAACCACAACAAAATCAACTCTTCCCTTTCATTCCTTTATTCCTCCAAGTGCAGAAGGCAACCATTTATAATATAGGAAACAAATGAATGGCCTTACCACCATCATAGACTGAGTTGGTAAGAGAAATGGGTTGAAAAGCTGGGCCTAGTGGCTCACATCTGTAGTCCCAGCCACTTGGGAGGCTGAGACAGAAGGATCAAAAGCTCAAGGCTGCTGGGTGTGGTGGCACACGCTTGTAATCCCAGTACTTGGGAGGCTGAGACAGGAGGATCAGGGTTCGTGGCCAGCCTTAGCTACTTAGTGAGGCCCTCCCCAACTTAGTGAGACCCTGTTTCAAAATTAAGAATAAAAAATAGGGCTGAGGGTGTAGCCCGGAGGTAGAATCCCCTGGGTTCAATCCCCAGTACTGAAAAAAAAAAAGTGCAAGGCCACCCTGAGCAATTTAGTGAGACCCTGTTTCAAAATAAAAAAAAGGGATGGGATGTGGCTCAGTGGTAGAATGCCCCTAGGTTCAACCCTCAGTACTGAGGAAAGAAGGAAGGAAAGGAGGGAGGGAGGAAGGAAATATTCTCCCCCACTCAGTTGTTCAAGGCCTAATCTCGAACCTTTGGTTCCCCCAGTCAATGGGCAGTTGAGCCCCAGGGCCCCTGTGCCTAGAGTCAGAGCTTTGTCCCATGCTCAGGGTCCTCCAGCCAGGTCGGGTTTGACAGCTCCAGGCCTGGGAGAAGGTGGGATGGGAGAGAGATGAACTGAGTTTCACATCTTTTGAGCTTCGAAGCAGCTTTCAGAGGAATGGTGGACGGGGAGTTACTAGCGGTATTTACATGGGGCCAGGATCTCTCTCTTTCTCAACCTGGGAGTCTGGGGAAGCAGGACTGTGAAAGTGCCCTCCTGGGAAACCTTCCCAAGGTTGTCAGCACGCAAAGTGTGCCTTGGCCCCCAGAACGCTCTGTCTCTGGGGTTTCCTCTGTTGGGGGCCGGCCACCCATCCTACAGGACTTGTCCTGGGAGGAGGAGGAGGCGTGTGCAATGCAAAGCGCTTCCGAGGAGGTGTGACTCTGCCCTTCTGACAGCCCTGCTCTTCCTGCTCGGGCCTGAAGATAGAGGCTCAGTGTAGAGCTGGCGGTGGCCTTGTGCTGGTGGAGGTGGTGGCCGTAGTGATGGTGGCGCTGGGGGAATCGTGAAGGGGAGGTGGTGGCTGTGATGGTGGTGACAGTGGAGATGGTGGTTACAGGGAGGGTGGTTGTGATGGCGATCATGGAGGCGGTGGTGGTATTGGTGCTGCTGCCGGTGGATGTGACGGTGACATGGTGGTGGCAGGGATGATGGAGATCGCAGTGAGTGATGTGGTTGTGATAGTGGAGGGAGTGGTTGTGATGATGGCGATACCGGGGGTGCTGTTGGTTGAAGTGGTAGAGATGGTCGTGGTGGGAGAGACCTTCCTTTTTTGAATCTCACTCTGGCACAATGGGTGATACTGCAGCATCCCAGCCCCTAACATCCTCTACTTTTCCTGGGAACCAAGACTTTGAGCATGATGACAGTTTGACAGTGCCTTCTTTCAGAAGGACGCAAAGCTCCCTGTCCACCTAGGATGGTAGCTGCTTCTCTGACGGCCCAGGCCTGGGGCAGGCCACACTACAGATGTCAGGCCTAGGAGCATGGGGCAGGGAGGGCCTCTGGGGGAGTGGGCATAGGGCTAGGAGCATGTCACACAGAGCAGGAGACTCACAGTGGAGAGGACAGATGGGGGCTGAGGCACGAGCAACTCCTTGGAACTGCCTGTGGAGGGCTGGCTTGTGCCTGTGCCCCTCCCGGGAAGCACCCTAAGGTTAGAGCCGGTGGTGTACAGGTGAATGTCTAGCCCTGGCCTCTGAAAGGAAAGCATTTAAAAAAGCCCTTGGAACTGGTAGTGGTGGTGCACGCCTGTAATCCTAGTACTTGGGAGGCTGAGACAAGAGGATCACAGGTTCAAGGCCAGCATGGGATAACTCAGCGAAACCCTGTTTCCAAATAAAAAATAAAAAGAGCTGGGGATGTAGCTCAGAGATAGAATGCCTCTGGGTTCAATCCTAGCATGCACGCACACACACATGCACACACACATACACTCCTTGGGCTAAGGGTATAGCTCAGTGGTAGAACACTTGTTTAACATGTGTGAGGCCCTGGGGTCAATCCCCAGCACTGAAAAACAAAAAAAGCAAACACTGTAATTATTTGCTAATTCCCGTGGTCTAAATACTACCCTGGCTGATTTCAAGCTACTAAAGTGATGCGGTTGGACAGCTCACCACTGTCGTCCACTGCACAGGTACCGCAGGCGTGCATCCCTTCGACAGCATAGACAATAGTACCACAGAGTGAAACAATGGGAAGTGATGATTTCTTTTTTCTTTTTTTTTTGGCAGTACTGGGGATGGAACCCAGGGGCATTCTACCTCCAAGCTCCACCCCCAGCCC